>VYZU01051133.1:1689-17696 GCA_013401355.1 Ceyx cyanopectus
AATAAAAAAATAAGTAAATAAAAAAATAAGTAAATAAAAAAAATAAGTAAATAAAAAAAATAAGTAAATAAAAAATAGGTAAACAAGAAAAATAGGTAAATAAGAAAAATAAGTAAATAAAAATAGGTAAATAAGAAAAATATTTAAATAAGTATTAAAATAAGCACAGGGAGGTTGGACTCCAGTGCTTGGTCTTCACCTTGTAGGTCTCTCCCACCAGAGACAGTGAATGACTCACATTCCAGTTCAGGAGCAAGATCCTTGCACAGGTTAATTTTTGGATCTGAATTCATTTTATTTGGAAAATCATCATTTAACTGTCAGCATTTTGGCCTCAAGAACTAATTGCTACTGTTTTTCTGGCCAAGTTTTTTTCCCCAACGTGGCAAGCTTTCTGAAACCCCTTCTCTGTGTTTTTATTAATTCCTTAAATCCATCCAGCATTGGATGAAATCAATGGAATAGCTTCAATTCTATTTTTGATTGATTTATATTTAATCCCATGACTAAAATTCTCCAGTCCATGGAAGCCAAGTTTCCATGAGGAAATTTAATGCCTTTCTCCAGAAAGATGCTCTTGCTTGCCCAACACCAAAGCACAAAGCATCCTTGATATAAACCTCAACAAAACAAGTTATTTTTGACCACAAATGCAGCACCCACCCCCCTGGGTCTGAACATCATGATGCTCTCAGAGCAGAGCAAAACCTGGACCCACCCAGCTGCACAAAGAGGAGGGGGTCCCTCCTTTCTGGGGGCTTGTGGCACAGGAAAAAAAATCAAGGCAGAAAATGATTTCCATGGCTCTGTGCCTATTATTCACTGCATTATTGGATAGGGGGTTTACCCAGCTCGGCAGCCTTGGGTAGCTTATGATACAAGAATAAAATACAATCAACTCTGTAAAGTGCTTATCCTGCCTCACGTCCCAAGGCACTGCACAAATATGATTGAGGAGATAAGGCCCATCCTGGCTTTATGAGGAGAGAGAGCTCAGTAAACCGAGGCTAAAACAGGAGCTGTGGCACCAACCATATGTTAGGCTCCATCTATGTGGAGCAACAGAGGGGGAGACTTGGGTTTTGAAATATATTTTAAATTTTTATTTTTTTTTTCTTTAAGCATCTAAACCAGGGAAAAGTGAGGAGCACACAACCAGCTGGAGATGGGATGAACACGTGGAGAGGGTGAAGCATCTGACCATGAACAAGAAGCTAACTCACAACACAAACCCAACCCAGAACCTGCTCAAAGCTGGCAATGCTTCCAGGAGTAAAGATAAATTCATCAGAAATTGTCAATTGGGTCTCAGAGGGGTAGAGAGGAAGGATGGTTAAGATGCTAACTAGGAAAAAAACCAAAAAAAATTAGAAATAAAAATTAATAGAGATCCAGTCAATAAATATTTAAGAGAAAATGAGACAGAACTACCCTTCACCACCTCTGGAACAGGCAACTCTGCATGCCCTTGAGCAGAGCTGCTGCTCCCGTGCCATGGTGCACCCCAGCAAGGCAGAAAAATTTAAATGTTAAAGCTTGGAAGTGTTTACACAGGTTACAGGGGGTTTATTTCGCTTAACTTGGCTGAAAAAGACCTTTCAGATCATCAAATCCAGCTCTGCCAGGGCACCACTGCCCCATGGCCCTCAGCACCACAGCTCCACTCCTTCCCATCTCATCCAGCTGCTCCAAAACTGTGGTCACAAAGGAGCTACCCACTGGAGGAGAGGAAAAAACCCTCACCTTCTGAATGCCAGGAGGCCCTGAAAGGGCACAGAGCAGATTTCAAAGCTGCTTCTTAAAACAATTTACTTAATAAACATCTATTAATGAATTAGGAGATGCTCTGTCCACCTGCACATCTGTCACACCCTCTCCAAGCACACCCCAGCTCTCAGCACGCTGCTAATATCTGCAGAAGCAGCAAAACCAGGTGTGGAGGGAAGAAATCCCTCCCTGTAGCTCCTTGAGACTCATTAGGACTCTGCAAAAGGCTTTAATTCTATTTATCACACAATGCTTTGGGTTGGAAGTGACCTTCAACTCATCCAGATCCACCCCCTGCCATGGGGGACACCTCCCAGCAGAGCAGGGTGCTCAGAGCCCCATCCAGCCTGGATTTGAGCACACCCAGGGATGGAGAAATCATTTTTCACCACACTTCATGGGACAGGGGCCCTAGACACAGCTGTGATGTGAAGAACCTGCAGAAAGACAAGAGGGAAATATTTCTTTGTGGTCCCTGGAGCATCCTTGCCCCCAGGGGTGGAGCAGCCCCTCTTTCTTCACTGGAGCACTGCGGGGTCTCCAGACACGAGAGCTGGATGGGGTGAGCATGCAAATACAAATGAGGATGCTGAGAGTAGGCTGTGCTCGTCTATTTTTAGATGCACAGAGCACTTTAAAATCCCTGCTGGGTTCAGCAAAACACACCGAGGAGACCCTGGGGGTTGGCAGGGCTGCAAGGGGGCTGGCAGAGAGATGGGGAGGGACTTTTGAGCAGGGGCTGTTGGGACAGGACAAGGGGGGATGGTTTGAACTAAAAGAGGGAGATTTAGAGTGAAAAGAAGGAGAAATTGTTGGTGCTGAGAGGCTGTGCCAGGCTGCCCAGAGAGGTGGTGGCTGCCCCATCCCTGGCACCATCCCAGGGGAGGTTGTGGGGGCTCCGAGCACCCTGCTCTGGGTGCAGATGGGTTGGACTGGGTGACTCAAAGGTCCCTCCCCACCCAAACCAGGCAGTGACCCTGTGAGTGACATGACCTGGGGCTTGCCCAGGGCTGGGGGCTGTGCTGTGTGGAGGACATCACCAGAGCATCCCCCAGTGCCACTGGGTCCAGAGCCTTGCACCCCACCCAGCCCAACTGCAACCTGGAGGGGCAGCAGTGTGGTGGCTTCAGTTTGGTCTCATTTTCACCCCAGGATCTTGGTCACATCTGGTGATTTTGTTTGTGGCTTGAGCTATTGCTTCTTCCACAGAGCACAGGCCTTGGGGAAACTTCTGCTATTATCAGGAATTATTAAAGAAAAATAAATCTGCTTAACCTGTATTATTCCAGCCTATTAACATTCATCTCTGAGGAGAAAAGGAGGAAATGATGCAAGAGCCCATGCCTTGGAATCCTGCCCTGCAAGGACACACTTGTTTTGGAAATAAAACATTATTAACATGAACTTGAAATATGCTCTTAAAAGCCCTGCTTGAAGGGCACGCCAGGGCCCTTCTCAGTGACTCTGGCAACACTTATTTCTTCACCCCTCACTATTTTTGCAGGTTCATGGGTAATCTGAACCATTAAAAAAATCTCATTTAGTCATAAAATTCACAGAATTTAGGCTGGTTTGGGTGGGAAGGACCTTCCAAGGTCAACCCCTGCAGGGAGCATCAGCACCCAGAGCAGGATGCTCAGAGCAGTCTAGGTTAAAAAAACTTAGAGTCCTTGTTTTCTGACTCAAAAACAGTATTTTTCCTTCCCTTCACAGAACACATTACCCAGGGATGAGTTGCTGCCTGTTCAGTTGAGTTCTTTCTTTTGATGCTGCCTTGATCTCAGCTAATTTCTAGAGAATAAAATCAAAACTGAGCAGTGATGGGGAGGAATAAAGAAGCATTTCTACATTTTGATTAAAAAAACCTTTTTCTAAGCAATCTAGAAAAAAAAATATTTGCCTTTTTGAAGAGATTTTTTTTTACAGCCCATCAACTGAACTGGTTGCTGGTTGACAAGGCTGAGAAACAAACACCTACAGGTCAGGATCTCTGGGTTGTTGTCTGACTCCTCCTGACATTGCTGCAGCTGAAAACACGTTTTAATGGACACCTTGTCAAATAAGGATGTTGTTATAGGAGAGCTCTGAATAAATATCTCCCCGAGACACAAACTCTGAAATGAGAGGGGGTGGAAATAAATGGCAAGCACCCCAAATAAATGGGATATACTGGTAGGGTTGTGGGTCTTCTATCATGTCCATTGAACTGAAATAACTGTCAACTGTAACTTTATTTGGGTGCTATAATATAATATTATTATAATATAATAACAAATATTACTTCAGCTCATTTGTTTCTTAGACTCAGAGTGGGTTGGGTTGGAAGGGAACTTAAAGCTCATCCAGTTCCAACCCCCTGAGAAAACCCTGAGAAATAATGACCAGTTGCGAGCTGAAAGAAAGGGATAAAATCATCCAGTGACTTATCTGAGTATAAAAATATGGATAAGTCAAGAAGTGCTGTGCAGATAAAGGTGCCTCCACTTTAGGTGAGCGGGTGATAGAATGGTTTTTAGGTGTGGAACTGAGGGTTGGGGCTTATCCCCACATAGATCATAGATTCTAGGTGACTAGGCAAGGAAAAAAAAAAGCCAAACAAATACAATATATACACACAGCCCCCCATGAGCATCCAGAGAGTCATGAATATCAAATACCAAACTTCCAAGGCTGAACTAAAAGGTATTTTCCTCTTGAAAAGGCATCCTCCTCAGAAAAGATATTTTCTTCTTTACTAATCTGTATTTTTTCCCCCCTGTGAATTCAGCTCTCAGAGGTTTGATTGCAATGATTAGACACAAAAAAAAACCAACCTTTGGAGCTGGTGGCAATCAGGAAAACACAGAGCAGCTCTCTGGGATGGCCACAGGTTGGTTTATCCATATCAGGTCTGGAAAGAAGTGATGGGGGGGATGAGATTTGCAGACAGGACATTTAATTTGGTGAGGAGACAGCTTGGGGGGGTGTCTCAGATTGCCAATTAACTGCAGATGTTATTAAAAGGGCTGGGAATGGCAGTGGTGGGGCTGGGCTGGAGCTCTCAACAGCAGCCCTGGGAGATCACTCACGTTGCTCATCTCTAATCACTTCTCCAAGACTCATTTGCAGGGGAAATTTTCCACTTTCATAACCCTAGAAAATGTCACATCTTTCAAGGGAGCCTTATCAGGAGGAGGAAAAAGGAAAATAACCAACAAATAAAATGCCAAATTCTGACACTGTAGCAGCTGAGTGATGAAAGTTGGATTTCAACCCTCTGAAAGTAGCTCCACACCCAGCCTTTAATGAATATCAGCCACAGACAACACCAAGAGGAGCCCAGGGCATGGACAAGCCACTGAAGAGAAATGTCTTGGTGGTGTGAACATCAAGAACAACAATAAGAGCTGCTTATCACAACAGGCTGAGCTGAGCGAGGGAAGGATGCTGAGATTTTTCTGTTAAATATGAGTTTTAGAAAATTAAATATATTAAATTTAAAAAAAAAAAAAAGCTCTTAATATGTCACTTAATTCATATTCTTGTGGCAAGCAACGATCTTATTGGATAACTTCTCCATTTTAGACATTCTCCCCAGTCAATGTGTTTTTCACAGTAACATATCAAGGTGCTCCCAGTGCCCTCCGTCCAGTATTTATTTACAATTTATTTACATTTACAGGGCTCTGCTCAAGCCTTCCACGTTCTGATAAGTTCTCCTCTTAGCAAAGCCCCAATTCATTTAGCATTGATGCCAAGAAGTGATCCCTCCCAACAGTACAGCCTGGGGTCTAATAATTCCCAGCAGGAAAAGTTAATTGGACACCCTTCTGGCCGAGACAACATTTGATTTCCCTGCTTTAAAAACCCAGCAGTAGCTGCAGGTGTTTTGGCCACTTTCTGGGAGAACAAGTAAAGGGAAAAGTGCTTCCATTGCAGAGAGGCACATTAGCTCTGATGAAGAGTAATTGGCAAGATGGGCAGCTCTCCACAGGGCTGGGGAGGGATGAAAGGCTGGCAACCTGCAGGCTGCACCAGTCTTGGTGAGCCAGAGCAGTGAGGGGTGGGAAGGGACCCCTGGGGATGCTCTGGTGCCACCCCCCTGCTCCAGCCAGGGGCACCCAGAGCAGTGCAGTGTCCAGGGGGGTTGGAATCTCCAGAGAAGACTCCACACCCTCTCTGGGCAGCCTGGCACAGGCTCTGACACCCTCACAACAAAGAACTTTCTCCTCCTGGGTGCCACTTGGTGCCCCTGGTGCTGTCCCTGGCACCACTGCACAGAGTCTGGCCCCAGCCTCTTGCCCCCCAGGGCCCTTTCTCTCTTGCTCAGCATTGCTCAGCTCCCCTCTCAGGCTGCTCTGCTCCAGCTCAACAGCCTCAGGACTCTCAGCCTGGACCAACACAGAGATGCTCCAGCCCCTCAGCAGCTCCCCAGTGGCTCCCCATCTCCCCTGAACTGGGGAGCCAGCCCTGGACCCCCAACCTGAGCAATCCAGCTGCAGCAAGCCAAGGAACACACCAGAGCTCTCCTGTATCCAAGCAGAAATTCAGTGAGGATGTGAAAAAGAACTGGAAAGACTATTTGGCCTTAGAGTTACCTGAGGAGCAGTGGTTTATGTTTCCCCCTGACTTGGATCACTTCAATCCTAATGCCCACCCAAAAAAAAAATTCATTTTTGGTGACGGGGAACAGCCAAGAGCACCCTTGCAGTGAGAATTTCAGCTACACAACAACATAAATTAGTTATTTGAGGGTCCAGCACAACAGAGCCCACTCAGGGAGCTCCATCCTCGAGGGATTCTCTGCCTCCAAGGGAACACAGAGCTCTGGGGCACTGTGAGGCTTCAACCCTCCCCCCAAACTGAGCTCCTCTGGGTACCAAAAGGGCTTATCTTCAATCTTTAGACTGCTCAGCTCCCCACCCTCAGCCTGGGGATGAAAAATGCATGACTTGGTTCTTGGTATTTATTTTTCATCTCTAAGTACCTCATGTTTTGTCATAAAATAAATTCCACTGTGGACTCAAATACATTTCAAAGCTTTGAAACTTCAGGAGAATGGAGGAGATTAGGTGTTTCGCCTGGAGAGGGGAAAAAAAAAACCCAACCCACACACCCACAAAGAAGCTGCTTAAGAATTCAATTAACTTGTGAAAAACTTACTGTCATTAGAAACAATCAAATACAAAGCTGAAAAAGACTCAAACAAATGCATTTGTCATCCTACAGCCAAGAAAAGCTTCCTCAAAGCACAGCATAAATCAGCCTCTAATTGTCACAGGGCACACAGACAATTCCTGAGGAGATACAGGGGTGCTGGCCAGCCCTGGAGCAGAGGGAATTGAAAAACATGACTTTTCTCTGGGTTTTTAACAGAGAAAAAAATGCATTTTGTATAGAGAGAGTGTGTTTCCATGGTCCATTTACCAATGGGCCCTTCCAGGTACCAGCAGACACAGAGAAGATCAATTAACTGACAATTGACATCACACAAAACTCAGATTATCACAAGAGCAAGAAAGCAGCAGCTTCACCCAGTAGCATCTCCCTTACAGACACCAACACTGGCACTTGGGGGGGATTCCCAGGCTGCCCAGGGGAGCTGGGGATGCTCCATCCCTGAAAAATCCAGGCTGGATGGGGCTCTGAGCACCCTGCTCTGCTGGGAGGTGCCCCTGCCCATGGCAGGGGGTGGGAGCTGGATGCTCTTGGTCCCTCCCAAGCATCCATCAGCATCTTCCCAGCTCTGCCCCTTGCCCTCTCCAGCTCCCAGCAGAGAGTTTAGTGGGGAAAAAGCAAAGCTTCTGGGATTGTTCTCACCATTTAGGCTTGTCTGGAGACCTGGGATGACTTACAGCAGCTCATTAAAATATCAAAACAAGAGCTGCTTGTTCCCCAGACAGGCTGGGTAGGTAGATGAAGCACCATGTCCCCTCAGTCATGGAAAATTGACACTGCTAAGGCTCACAGCATCCATCTCAAATTACTTGGTGAATCATTTTCCCTTCTGGGGAAGACAAAAAAAAAAAGTAGTAGCAGCTATACAGCTATTTTCTGGGTTTTTTTTTTTCCCTATTTCACCATTGCCACCTGCTGTGCAATAGTTTATGCTCCATTTCTTCCACTTTATTTCTAGGGGGAATAAAAAAAGCAATTTATTTTGCTCAGGTACGGGAGATACTTGGGCATTGTTCTGCAGGGAGGGACATCTACGAAACCTGGAGATCAGAAACCCTCCTGTTGTCTTCTTTTTGTTGGATTCCTACCAAAACCAAGCCCTGTCACTTCATACCTGGAGAAGAATGATGACAGCAGGTGGAAATATTCTGGGACACTGCTCCTCAACACCACACATTCATCTTTACAAGAGAAGCTTAATGACTGCAGGGTTGTTTATTTTTCCCCCTCCCAAGCAAGTTTTAATTTGAGATTTTGGAGCTTTTTTTTTTTTTTTTGCTTAAAACCCAGTAATTTGGTGAATGCACCCACACAAAGTGCACAGGGGTAGGGTGGGGGGTCTCCTTACAGCCACACACCCCCTCCTATCCCTGGNCTTCCCCATTAAGTGCTAAAAAAGCCCAATGTTTGTGGAGCACTTCAGTGCAGCTCTGCACAACCCCGTTTCCCCAGCAGCCAGCCTGGAGATTTCTCCATGCCACAAACAAAAGGCACAGGTAGGTCTCTGGTTCAATCTAGGTTCTGATCCAGTTCAATCCTGGATCTGTTCCATCTCCACCTGAAGCCATCCCAGCATCAATCCCATCCAAAAGCAGTGGAAGCTTTTCCAGATCACTCAAAAATGTGATTGAATCTGAAGGCAGTGGGGAAGGGAATCACAAAAAAAAACAGGATTAGTCTTTTCTACTTTATTTCTTTTCACCACCTGCAGGATAAGTGAACAGAGCCCTACAAATAATCAACCCCCTTATCAACATCATAACTCATGTTACTGCATAACAACCACCACCCACCCCAGGCTGGGCAGCACAAGGGGATTAGTTTTCAGGAGTTTCACCCCAAAAATGTGTCCCTGAGAGGAAAATGGGCATTTTTGGCTCTGGGAAAGGGAAAAAAACAAAACCCCAGTGCCCCCCTGATGCCAAAAGCCAATTAAAGATGCTTGTTTCTGCAGCAAGGCTATTCCAACACTGCTATCTTTAGCAGCTTCCAAGGCACCAACATCATCTCAATTCATGCACAAAAGGCTTTTTTTTTCCTGCACAGCAAAGACACAACAATACCAAGGCCAAAAGGAACCCCTCCCAGAGCCAGCAAAGGTCCCCAGTTTCATACTGAACTGGTCATGAGAAAAAAATAACACTTCCAACTAGACAACTCTCATCCTTATCAGGCAACCCAGGCTCCAACAGTTGCCACAGCTTGGCAGACAGAGGGTTAAAAACCCCAGAAGCAAAGAGTGAGCCCCTGAGCAGCATCATTCTGGGAAGCAATAGCTAATAATGGGATTAATTGTTAGTTGAACCACTAACAGGCCCTTTTCCCTCTTAAAATCTCAGCTCCTTCTTTCCATTTCAGTGTCCAGCTCTCTCCAAGAGTTTTCCCCACCAATATTCTCCATAAAAACAGAAGCAAAACAGACCTTGAGCAGGGCTGGTTGGGAAAGCCACCCTCAGAAGTGCCAGCTAGTCCCTTCTCCATCCTCCAAGCATCTCCCACCTCCCCCAGCCTGGTTTATATGGAGAGGGGCTCCAGGAGGTGTAGGAGATGCTCAGCACCCCTCCCTGCAAAGATGCAGCTGGGAAGGGTGATGCTAAAGCCTTAAAGACTGAGAGGTGGGTGCAGATGGGCACAGAATGCTTTGGAAAGGGCATTGGGGGTCCTCCAGTGCCCACCCCATGCCATGGTAGGGGCACCTCCCAGCAGAGCAGGGTGCTCAGAGCCCCATCCAGCCTGAACACACCCAGGGATGGAGCATCCACAGCTCCCCTGGGACAGCCTCTCACCACCCTCAGAGTGAAGAATTTCCTCCTCATTTCTCATTTAACTCTCCACTCTTCCAGTCTGAAGCACTGGAAAGGACATGGCCACCATCATCATCATCATCATCATCATCATCTTCTGTCATTGCCCACCCTCAGGCCAGGCCACCTGTAACTTCCAAAGGGACAGACCCCCAGGGGATTTGTGCAGGTGATTANTCCCCCCCCCAAGCAAATTTTAATTTGAGATTTTGGGGCTTTTTTTTTTTTTTTTGCTTAAAACCCAGTAATTTGGTGAATGCACCCACACAAAGTGCACAGGGGTAGGGTGGGGGGTCTCCTTACAGCCACACACCCCCTCCTATCCCTGGGTGCTGCCTCTTGCCCCTGCTCCTCAGCCAGAATATATCTATTATTATTAGGTTTTGCCTTCATTAAAAAGCCCAATTCTCCCTCTGTTCTCCACCCAGGCTGAGGAGAGCTTCACTGAACACCTTTGACATCTCAATATAGATATAAAATATTGAGCTGGAGTATTTTTTTTCCACCCCATTTCTGAAGTTTATCAGATGTTGGGATCAAAACTGAGCTATCAGCTTTCCTTCTAATCCCCCCCAGTTCTATTTTCCCTGGAAAAGCAGTGGCTGTGCTGGGTGTAGAGAAGCAGAGGAGCCCTGAACACACACACACACACACACACACACACACACACACACACACACACACACACACACCTCCAGCATCCAAAGAGGGGGCTCCTCAGCACCCCTCCCTGAAGCTGCTTCTGATAAAGGGCTAATGGTCAAGATCCACTTGAGAGGAGAAAAAGCCAATTAACTCTGGAGAAGGCCCTTCCCTTTGATGTTTTCTTCCCCATTAAGTGCTAAAAAAGCCCAATGTTTGTGGAGCACTTCAGTGCAGCTCTGCACAACCCCATTTCCCCAGCAGCCAGCCTGGAGATTTCTCCATGCCACAAACAAAAGGCACAGGTAGGTCTCTGGTTCAATCTAGGTTCTGATCCAGTTCAATCCTGGATCTGTTCCATCTCCACCTGAAGCCATCCCAGCATCAATCCCATCCAAAAGCAGTGGAAGCTTTTCCAGATCACTCAAAAATGTGATTGAATCTGAAGGCAGTGGGGAAGGGAATCACAAAAAAAACCAGGATTAGTCTTTTCTACTTTATTTCTTTTCACCACCTGCAGGATAAGTGAACAGAGCCCTACAATCAACCCCCTTATCAACATCATAACTCATGTTACTGCATAACAACCACCACCCACCCCAGGCTGGGCAGCACAAGGGGATTAGTTTTCAGGAGTTTCACCCCAAAAATGTGTCCCTGAGAGGAAAATGGGCATTTTTGGCTCTGGGAAAGGGAAAAAAACAAAACCCCAGTGCCCCCCTGATGCCAAAAGCCAATTAAAGATGCTTGTTTCTGCAGCAAGGCTATTCCAACACTGCTATCTTTAGCAGCTTCCAAGGCACCAACATCATCTCAATTCATGCACAAAAGGCTTTTTTTTTCCTGCACAGCAAAGACACAACAATACCAAGGCCAAAAGGAACCCCTCCCAGAGCCAGCAAAGGTCCCCAGTTTCATACTGAACTGGTCATGAGAAAAAAATAACACTTCCAACTAGACAACTCTCATCCTTATCAGGCAACCCAGGCTCCAACAGTTGCCACAGCTTGGCAGACAGAGGGTTAAAAACCCCAGAAGCAAAGAGTGAGCCCCTGAGCAGCATCATTCTGGGAAGCAATAGCTAATAATGGGATTAATTGTTAGTTGAACCACTAACAGGCCCTTTTCCCTCTTAAAATCTCAGCTCCTTCTTTCCATTTCAGTGTCCAGCTCTCTCCAAGAGTTTTCCCCACCAATATTCTCCATAAAAACAGAAGCAAAACAGACCTTGAGCAGGGCTGGTTGGGAAAGCCACCCTCAGAAGTGCCAGCTAGTCCCTTCTCCATCCTCCAAGCATCTCCCACCTCCCCCAGCCTGGTTTATATGGAGAGGGGCTCCAGGAGGTGTAGGAGATGCTCAGCACCCCTCCCTGCAAAGATGCAGCTGGGAAGGGTGATGCTAAAGCCTTAAAGACTGAGAGGTGGGTGCAGATGGGCACAGAATGCTTTGGAAAGGGCATTGGGGGTCCTCCAGTGCCCACCCCATGCCATGGTAGGGGCACCTCCCAGCAGAGCAGGGTGCTCAGAGCCCCATCCAGCCTGAACACACCCAGGGATGGAGCATCCACAGCTCCCCTGGGACAGCCTCTCACCACCCTCAGAGTGAAGAATTTCCTCCTCATTTCTCATTTAACTCTCCACTCTTCCAGTCTGAAGCACTGGAAAGGACATGGCCACCATCATCATCATCATCATCATCATCATCTTCTGTCATTGCCCACCCTCAGGCCAGGCCACCTGTAACTTCCAAAGGGACAGACCCCCAGGGGATTTGTGCAGGTGATTAATCATCAGCAAACAACTTGTTAATTAAGGGTGCTGATGAAAAGATGCAACTGGCAAAGCTGCACCTGCTTTCTAAATGGATCCCTGTTAGTGTGTAAATATTTTATCTGGAGGAGATGGGGGGAAAAACAGAATGTCAGGGGTGTTTAATCTGTCCCACTCATTACAGATTTATATTAACCTTTAGCAAAGCACAGACTCCATCCCAGGGTTTGAGAGGAACCTCTGTTAAGAAAAAGACCTGAGTCAATTAAAAATTGAAGGATGGGCATTGCTAAAGGCCAGGAGCTAATGATGATGGGGGGTGATTATGACACAGCCCCAAAGATGCAGCTAAAGCAGGATTTTGCTGTAATATTGTTGATTTTTTTTTTTCCCATTTAAATAGGAACTGAGGGGAGAATTGTGATCAGGTTCCCAGGTGATGATTTGAGACCAACCCAAAGCTGGTATCACTTCACCTCCAGTGAGTCTAACACAGCTTAGAAATGCAGAACAACAAGGTGTAAAAACACATCACAAATATCTGCCTAAAACCAGTTGAAATGAGAATAAATGCACACAAACAGCTCAGGTGTATTTTCATCTTTTTTGGCCTAATAGTCCCCTGTCAAAATCACCCCCTAAATAAATGATGGAAAACAGGGTGGGAGAGTAAATAATATTTCACTGGTGGAGAGGCTGCATTTTAAAGCCTGTTCACGTGCTGGAAAAGCAAAACACAGCTAAGGATGCTGAGGGGCTGGAGCATCTCTGTGTTGGTCCAGGCTGAGAGCCCTGGGGCTGTTGAGCTGGAGCAGAGCAGCCTGAGAGGGGAGCTGAGCAATGCTGAGCAAGAGAGAAAGGGCCCTGGGGGGCAAGAGGATGGGGCCAGACTCTGGGCCAGGGACAGGACAAGGGGCACCAACTGGCACCCAGGAGGAGAAAGTTCTTTGGTGTGAGGGCACCACAGCTCCATGGGGGGCTTGGAAACCCCTCCAGGGGTCACAGGGGCTCCAGCCCTGCCCTGGGCAGCCTGGGACAGCTTGTTCCAGCTTTGGCACACCAATGGGGTGCCACAGGAGACTGTGCCCTAATACACTTGGTCTTGCAATCTAATATTGCCAAGCCTTTCTCCCAACGTGCTGGAGAGCAGGGATGCTGGTATTAAGGACATTGGGCAGGACAGCAGCAATCCATTATTCAAGCACTTTCCTCTGCCTGATGCCAAGGCAGCTCTCCAGATTTTATTCTTTCCATTTACTACAAGAGCTGTGAGAAAGAAGGTTAAAAAAAAAAAAAAGGATGGAATCAATAATCCGAAGCTGTGCATCAGTGAGGATAGTGAATATTCAGATTTCTAGGGCAGCTCGTGCCCTTCTGTCAAGCTTTTGTCTTAAGACTCCAAGCTCCCCGTGGCTGCAAATGCCACCCAGCTTTCCCAGGAGCTCCATCATTCATTAATTACTGGTTTGGGCTTTGGTGAAGATGAGGAATGTGTGCTGGAGTAGCCCAGAGGCCACAGGGTGAGCCCTGAGGACAGGCAGGAGGGCAGAGCTGGCAGGCAGCATCCAACCCCCACGCCCTCCAGAACTAATTGGAAATAAATGGCTTTATTTTTTTTTGGTGTGTGTGGCAGTGTGAATACATCCAAAGCTCTCCAGTTGGGTGTGAAAGAAGTCAAAAGGACAGCCAGAGTGAACAGAGCCAGCAGTGCAAACCACTACAGATGGGAAAATAAACAGTGCTAAGCTGATCCCAGCCATAAAGCTACTTTCCAGGGTCAGGGATGTTCTTACATAATTTGGGCAAATTTATCTTCAGTAAATCGTTTTCCTCACCCCGTTTGCAAGGTGGCTGGAGGGGAGGGGGTGGATCTGGCTCCACAGCAGACACTGTAGGCACTTGGACCCTGATCACCACCAGCCCTTGGGAGCTGAACAAGGGCAGCACACACTGGCAGGACCAAATCCCACCCTGTGAGCTGGGAACTCAATGTGCAGGGACACTGGAGGTGGAATCATGGAATCCTAGACATGTCTGGGTTGGAGGCAGCTCCAGAGCTCATCCAGCCCAACCAGAGGAAGCAGGGTGCTCTGGGGTGTCTCCAGGGATGGAGCCTCCACCACCTCCCTGGGCACCCTGCTCCAGTGGCCACTCTGCTGGGAATCAAAAGCAATCAAAAGCAGCATTTGAGCTCTCCCATAAATGAGCTCTCCAGACACAAGATTTACAGCCTCAGAGCTGGAGCAGAGTGGGATGCACTCAGCCCCACAGGGACCACCCAGGGCTGCTCAGAGCCCCACTCCTTTGGCTTCCTCCTCACACCTATCCGTGGGGTGCCTAAGCAAGCTGGCACCTATTTCAGTGTTAATTTTTCACTAATTAATACCCTTGCTCATCAAGCTGTGACAAGAAACTCATCCCCAGCATCACTATTGTCCTTGGGGATGTGAATTGCTGTTAGGGGTTTAACACAGCACCACCCTTCAGGCACCTCTGCTGCTCCAGAGGTGAGCTGTTGAACACAGGAGACAGAGGCTCTGGTTTATTCTTGAGATCATCTTCAAATAAAGCCCAGATTTTGACTGAGAGGGTGCTCTCACTTCCTAATTAGTAGATAAAGCTCTTTCTGGGGGATATTCGTCAGCAAACAGATTGTCTCTGCATCAGTCCCTGCAGCCATTTGCAGTCCTGACTGAATCAGGGCTGTCTCCAACTCTGAGACAACTGAAACCCACCCAGGGGTCTCTGCTGAGGCCTCCAGGGGTGAGAACCATCACCAGAAAAAAAAAAAAGTCCTTATTTCTCATACCATAACCCTGCCAACATTGCATTTATGTGGCCAGCAGTCAGATTTTTTCCATGAGTCTTTTCACTTCTTTCGTTTTCTCTTTGTGATTCTCTTCTGGGACCAACAATAAAAATAAAATATTAAAAAATATAAATAAAATAATATATTTTATGGTTTATTCTACAATGGGATGTACTGAGTTCTACTTGTGGCTCTTTAATTTCTTCTTGTTCAGCTTCTGCTGCAGAGATTCCATGAAGTTCAACGGCGAATGTTCCAGGAAGAATTAAATTTTATGGCCTAAGTGCAACAGATAAAATTAAAAGCCACAGATGTAGGTTCCTTTTGCCAAGGACTGTGGCCAAGCCTGATTATAAAGTTCCCACTAATAAATCTTCATTGTTTCCTGGTATTTACAGCAAGGGGAACGTGGACTAAGTGATAAAATCAGGTTATTATTGTGTTTCCTCATGTTATTGCCTATGTGTGGCAGAGGAATCAACAGCTTTTGATGCTGATCTCTCCTCTGAATAGTTTTTACCCAGCAGAAAGTGACTGGGCTTGCTCTAACCATTTGATATTGTTACAGTGAATTATGGAGGCATTAAGATCTGCATCATCTGCCTCTAAAAAGAGATTTATTTTGCCTCTTTTATGTTCTCCACGGCCCCCAAAACTTGCTGTACATACCAAACAAGTCCTCCAGGGAACCTTTTTGGCACTGACTTTCAGATGCATTGTGCTGGAGCAGCAGCCCTGCAGTTCAGATAGCTCCAGTCCTCCTTAGTGAGCCATGTGGGGGGTTTTTTTGCTCCTCTGCTCCCTGGGATGGGGCTGGGATCTGTGTGGGGCAGGAGCTGCCTCCAGCACACGAGCCCACCCAGCCCTGCTCTGTCCCTGGCTCTGGAGGCTTTCTGCAGCACTTAAAGCCAGAGAAATGAAGTTCCTGGCACAGGAGCTGCTGCAAAAAGGGGGGTCTTCAGCAAGTCCAAGGCACTGTCCATGGTGGGATAAGCTAATAAATGTAATATTTAAGGAATTAAAGAATTAAGCCTTAAAGAATTCCAAGGATGGAGCTTC
>VYZU01051136.1:0-11564 GCA_013401355.1 Ceyx cyanopectus
AAAAAATAATTTAAAAAATGAAAAGGTGTACATTGTGACATTGATGGGAAGGAGCCTGACGGAGCTGCTGTGGCTCTGTAGCTCCAAGTATTTCACCTGCAGCTGCCCTGTTCCCGTGCTGGTCTCATGCTGTGGGACCTGCAGAGACAGCTTGGATGCTGTGGCACAATTAGACTCCCCAGTTGTCAAAGGGGAAAACCATACTGGCCTGTGGAGTCTGGTATGGGGGTGCCATTGGGGCCTCACTGCATAGCTAACGAGGTGTCTTTTGGTAGGCAAAATTGTTACACCACCCAGGGTGGTGTGCAGGGAGGAGTAAGGACGCAGCCAGTGTGTCTCCTGCTTTTCTAAAGCAGGGAAAGCTTTAGAAAGTCAAGTTTCATGTGGAAATGAGAAGGCAAGAAACATCAGTAATGAGTCTGGGGCATGCGGACACTTCCTTCTGGTCCTCCTCCCATTAGCAGCAGCAGTAGCAGCCAGACTATTTTTGTGGAAAAAAAAAATAGACAGTGGCACATTGGCCTTTATGTCTTTCACTTGCAGCTGTCTCCTTTGTGTGTAGCTATAGCTGCACAAACTCACAGCTAGGTATTACTGATTGAGTCCTGCACAACCCATCACCCAACAGACAGGGTCAAGGGATGGATGTTTAATCCCATGTTTGGTACTCTCTGGTTTCATCTGTACTTACCTTCTCAAGGTGGCCGTCGTTTGTGCTTTAGCCTATGCAGGGAATTTGCATGAGCTTTACATGTACAGATAATCTGGGCATCCCACTCTAACATCAGTTCTCTTTTATATGTGTACTCATGCAAACCTGTTTCACTCATTTTGGGAATATTTGAGTGAAATAGTACAACTGTATTCCCTGAGAGAAATTATACATATGCTCCCTACTAAGGAACAGTGTTATCTGCTGCCAATTCTCTTTATTTACCAGGTATTTTATCCATTTCGTAGTGTTAAAAGAGTTATGGTTAAAATGTGGTCCTATAAAGTAACTATGAAGACCATATAGGCCTATTTTGCACAAATTTAGCAAACTATAAAACAAGGTAAAACAAACCAAAACAAAGCCCACAACAACTAACCAAACAAAAAAACCCACCAACAAACTTGTTGAGAATAGTTTTCTGCTGAGCAGAATAATGAATTACAACTTCCAAAATGAAATGGAGCCCTGGACTGTCTTAATCTTTGTCCTTGAAACTTCCAAAAAGCTTGAATCAAGGTCTACAGGAATTTTTTTTCCCCCCTTCCCTGCAGCTGAGCTTCTTAGAATTGCATGCACACTTTTCTATTTTTACTTTCTGACCTGGGCCCATTTCCAAATGTGAAGCTGAGGAATTTCTGCACTTCTAAATATGTGAGACCCAGACTGAACTCAAAGGGCTGTCCAGTTTACCCCCCTTTTCCTCACAGACAGACTACTTTCATCACAGTGCACAACTGAAATTGGAGACCACCTGGGTTTCTTTGCTTTGAAAAAGTTCAGAAGAAACCTTTATAAGTTCTAATGAAAGGCTGTAGAGAGGAGCTGAAATTAAGTCAACACAGTTCACAATTTGTCTTGGACAAAAGCCTAATTCGGTTCATAATGCAAGGTCTATTCTGGAGTTCCAGCATCAGGTGTGTTTGGGCTGTCCTCCCTCTGCTCTCTTAGAGCTGTTAAGTGCTTTGGTGTATTTTTTCCACTCTATAATACTCCAGTGTGGTGGTAAGCTCCCTTCTTTCCCTGTTGTTTGAGGAAGAAAGATGTCAGTGCCTTTTGCCTTGAAAGAGATGACGAGCTATATCTACAAGCTGGGCTGGTGTGGGGGAGGAAGGAGAGCAGAACTCCCTTCCCCCAGCCGCTGTTTGTCTGACGCAGAGCTTGTACTTCAGTTGTTATCAGCTGCTTTGCTAAGATCACAATGTGCTGGGATTGTTCAGAAGGTTAAAATATGTTGACTGAATTTTCTTCAGCTACTAACGCAAAAGGCTAGCTAATAGCATCACTGGCTGTCAAAAGCAGCCAGACCCTGCATTTCTCATGGTAATGAAGCACACTGAAATTTTTCATGGCTTATATACATCATGATACCTGTGCTGTGTATGTCACATCAAGGATAGGAACAATAGGCATGCCAGCCAGTAGATCCATCAGGGCTTGCAAACAAACATACAAAATTGCTTCTTTCTGTGAATTACTTGATTTGTATTGATTTCTGATGATGTATAGAAGGAGATGAGGATTTTTAATTTTGGACTTTTTTTTTTCCTAGTTTTGATCCTGTGTATCTCAGCTTCTGTAACAGACACCCTGCTGTTTGCTTTGGTGACATCCTGCCTGTCTTCAAATCCCATTTCAAGAGCGATCATTTCTCCCTGGCCTCTGACTCCTCTAAGTCTATCTAATAAAACAATTAAATGTACTCCCTAATCCTTCCAATTTCCCATGCTCAGTTCTTCTCTCTCCCTCTTTTCTTGTGTCTCAGCATCTGGTATTGCAGATGCAAGCTATCCAAAAATAGACCTTACACAGCCATCAATCATTCTACCTGAAAAGTTCAGTTGCTGGACATTTATACATGATATAGGAGATCTCAGTTGAGATCCCTTTGAAAAAGTGATTTGAAATGATATCTCCTCTGTCAGAAAAGTGCCTTGACATCTGTTCTAGTCTGGGATTTTTTTTTCCCATAGTTCTGTTGACATTGTTGTACAATTTTGGGAGATAATTGTTGAACTAGGGCTACATACAAAAATACGAGCATTTAGATAAAAAGATCTTAGGTAGAATTTAAAGGCCCAAGTACTTAAGCCAGCTTAATTTGTATTTAAAGACACTCTTATAAATCCATATTCATATTTGAGGCAAATACAGCCTGAAGGAATGTCTTGTCTTTCTTACATCTCCTCTACGCCAGGATACCTTACAGAACAGTGAGTGGGTAAGATATTTCTTTGGGAGATGAAACGCATGCCTTCAAATCCCCTTGTGCTGAGGAGGGATTTTAACCCGAGTTTTGTTCAGCTTCCATAAAATCACTAGTAGATAGTCTGCTGTGAAAAAAAAATGTCACTTCTGCTGCTTCCTTCAGTATCAAAGTGAATTTAGCTCTATTTCCTTTGTGTTTATTGCATGTGCCTGTAAATGAAGTGCTTCAGAAATGTCAGAACAGTTCATTTAGACTTTCTATTTTCTTTTACTTTAGTTGAAAGCATTGGGAAAAATATAATCTTTTTTATCAAGTCATTTTCCTTCCCGGAACAACATACTAAGAATCTGTGCCCAGTTTTACCAAGAAACTGTAGTCATAAACTAGGAAGTAAAAAAACCCAAACCAAAACAGAGCAACATTTACAACAGCAAAATTATTCCAATGATCTATGATGAAATTTAACCTCCTCTCAGTAGAATGATCCTGTTTCTCTGAGAACGGCTTCCCTGGCTTTATAACACAAAGGCTCTCAATAGATCAGTTACAAATACTGGTTCAATCCTACTGGTGTTGGGCTCTGCCTTCATTCGTCTGAGTTAAATTGACTTTTAGTCTTTTCTTTTTTCTTGTTTTTTTTTTTTTTTTACTTTAAAGGGCTTGCAAAGAGAAGAAATGGGCAGTGGTCCTTATTGTGATGACCAGAGTGCTCTTGAACCAAATTACCCCTTCCCATCAGTTGAAGTGGAGAGTTTCTATGGGGCTATGATTGTACAACAGCCAAGACTAACTTTTTTTAACTGGTACTATTTATATATTTCACCATATGAAACTACTTTGGGCCCAAATCCTTCATGTTAATATGAAACATTATTATTTTTGTATTTAAGCTGCCTAGGAGTTGGGTAATATGTACATTCATATGGAATCATATGAGATAAACCTGGAGGTAATAAAGAGCTGCAGAGGTTTTGCTGTATGTTTGAAGCCTGGGCAAACACGATAACAAATGCTGTCTGCAGTACTCCTGGGCAGCATCGTTAAAAGTTCAGACATTCACAGTGAGAAAGGGCTGAATCATATACTCTTGAGTGAGATTCTGAGGGAGGAAAGAAATGGTATCTGTTGTTTTTTTAGAGATTCAATTAGATACTCTTTTTGAGAGAGTAAGATTTCTAGGCCTCTTATAAATAGAAGGCCGCATCTCAGCTTGATTACTTCAGAACAGCTTCCTGCAACCTCCCACTAGGAAGATGAGCAATTAGTATAATCACAGCAATAAGTCAAAGATACTTAATGCTGAAACTTGCATAACAACTTCTATTTTCCTGGTTCTCTGCTGGGCTATAGGCAAAGAACAGTTTAATGTATGTCCTGATTGCTGAAAACATACTATCTAACGAGTCTTTGCTTGCTGCAGTTACTTTGATGACATGAAATGTTCCAACACAGTTGCAGGGAACTGTGGCTGAATGGACACCTTTTAAGATGCAGATGGAAGTGCTGCGAACAAAATAGAAAGCAAAGATCCTCACTGTGAGTCAATCTGCTAGTAATAAAGGTGTCACCAGAGTAGATTCCACCTCATTTTCCATCAGGAATACTCCAATAACCCAAGGTCAGGAAATAGAAACATGGTTTTGAAAAACATTAAACAAGGAAGGAACTAGCCCCCTCTTTTGGTTAATTGGGAAAACAGTAGTAGGATTTGGTATTTGCTAAATTTCAGGTCCTGAAAGCACTCCTCCTCTCACCTAAGAGTCATATATATATATATATATATATACACAAATATATTGTTGTCAGATATAATTTATGCACATAGCTGCTAGGTCTTCATTTTAAGAAAGTAGTATTTCTAAACATACATATCCCAGTTAAATAAAGATTTTGAGTTTTAGGTTGTAGAGTCCATGTCTACAAACACTCTGCATCTACTAGTTCTGCAGCTGATACAATTTGCTAGCACAGGAACCTCAGCAATTTGTGCAAGATCCACCCAGCACAGAATTCACATTAGTAAATTAACTGTGGGAAGAATCTTCTGGAGAACTGTGGTTCTGGAAGGACATTTTATCATTGCATAGGAAGCACAAATTCATATAACAATTTTTAAAGGTTTTGAAGAAAATATCTGTTCTTGAAAAGCAGAGAATCTTTAACATTAAGCCCACTACTTCCTGCTTCTGTAAAATGACATGGACTGGTAAAAAATTTAGCTGTGATAAAAGCTGATAGTGCTTCTCCAGAAGTATCTGCATTTTTTAATAAGAACAGTATAGTAAGGTTAGTATTTTGCCTCTTTAAAAGAACTATTTTGAAAAAGCTTGTTACAACTTTCAGAAAATTTTTTGGAAAAAGAATAGTTTTCTAGTTTATTCCTTTAAAAATTAAACAAAAACAACAAAAAAACACCTGAAATGAAGTTGTTTAAAATAATTCCTCTTCAGAAAGAGAAAAGAACTCCTGTATTAACCAGAACATTCATTTATCTTTAAATGTGTGTGCACATATTTAAGTGAAAACCCTAAAAGCTAGAAACTATACTATATTAATAGAAACTGCACTGAATAAGAGTTATATAGAAAACATATATCATAATAAAATGTATATCATAANGAAATTTTTTGTTTATTTGAATTTTGTATTTTGTCACCAAAGTTATTAAAATTAATTAAAAACTGTACCTGCAATTAGTGAGCTTTAGAAACCTGCATCACAGAACTGCAGACACCTCCAGACAAAAAGTGGGAAGGAATAAACAGTGTGTACACCTGAACTGGATAGGAAATACCTGGTAAGTAGAATGAAATGACTTCTCATTGTTTCAGCCAGGAGTCTGATGTGAGACCTAAACTACTTGAGAAATGTAGCATTTGTTCAATGATTGCAAGCAATCAGGACCTTGCCTGTAGAAGGTTGCCTTTGTGTTCTGTAATATTGCTTGTTCATATGTGTCTAGGGCAGCTTCCCAGGAACTGTCCTGAAAATGATGGCACAGCTGCTGTACCTTCATGTTCCTAAACTCCTAACCAAGTAAAGCAAGTAAATAGGCATTAATAGACTCATTGTCCTACTCTTCTATTACTAACATATGACTGCCTTCATCTTCATCTTCTTCTTCTTTCTCTCTCTCCTCTCTCAGAGCTTTTCCAAGCTATTCTTTTGATCCAGTCCTGCAAATGTCTTTATTTTTTTTATGGAATACCCAGAACCCTTGTTATCACCTAGAGTTTTTTCTTGTTTATTGTTTCTGCAGTTTCACAACTCAGCTTTCCCAGATTTACTTTGCAGGGATAAGACTAACACCCAAAGAAACCCTGTCTTTGTGGTTTTGGAAAAGTGAAGGTTCTTCAATGCTTTTTTTCTAGGCAGGGGACATAGCTTGCAGTAGTCACTCTGGGAACTATGGCCACATAATTCACCAGGGAACCCAGAGAACACTGAATCAATTAACCTGTTGCAGGATTATAGCATCAGCTCTGGTGACTGCCAGAGCAGGTGATACCCAGTTATCCTCATGCTAACAGCTGGGGTTAGGCGATCTAAGAAAGGCCAAAAGTGTGTACTTATTTTTAGTGTTACTGTCTGTTCAACATGTCAGTGTTTAAGAATGCTTTTACAGGTCTGTCTAGCCCATACTTGTCCATAATACCATTTTATGCTCTGTGTGTAGTGTGTCAGTGAAAAGGACCTTCATAGGAGAGGAGTAGGACTTTGATGATAGTGTTGCCAGGTATTTGAACCTGCAGATATCATACTAACCACAGACTCCCTCACTTACTACTCCCAGCACAGGTGACTTTCATAGTTTATATCAGTCCTTGAAAATTGAAGAGTTTCTAGGACTTTTGAAGCTTGGCAGCTTTGTGTAGGATTACCAGGGCCAAACAGGGATGTATCTGTGACATGCCTGTTTGGCTCCTTTGCTGGTGCTGGCATGGTGGGCAGTATCAGCAATATCTTTCTAGTGCTGCAGGAATTTTTGAGGTACCTTGAGAAAATACTGAGCCACAAGGACAAAAATTGGTTTCATTGGCATTTTTTCCCATGTTTAGACAACGAGATTCAGAAGCAACATCTTGCATCATTTTCCAGGGGAAGATTAATGTATTTGATGAAAGCAATTAAATGCCCAACACATTTATGTGTTAGGCAGATGTTCCCTTTTAATTTACAAATAAATTAATACGGTGATAGTGTGTGAAGTTCAAGTGCTTATGCTTTTTTTTTTTTTCTTTTTTTTCTCCACTTGACAACTTGATAGTGTTATTTAGGACACATTCTTACTTGGCAGACTAACAGACTACATGTCCAGGTGTTGGGTGTTGCTCAGAACTTTTTCACTGAAAACACTTGTATCAGTAAAATACTGATCTACAATAGCCTGTACCTGATAACTTCCAAGTCAGCAAGGACATTACATTGAACTTTATTTTGGCAGTAAGGGTGCCAGTTCATTAGGCACTCAAGCATGCCCAGACATACTTCATGGCACAGCCGGTGAAGCTAAATATCTTCTTAAACATGTGACTTTGATAAGGGATAAACATAATTCCTGCCTGAAGAAGAGGCCAAACTGGGGACAAGGAGGTGGCAGAATGATGCATTCAGTCCTGCTGAGGAGGTCTATTTTTCTCCACCAGAAACCTCTATAGAAAGAGATGTGCAGTTTAATGCTTGGCCCACAACAAAATGATTATTGACCATATTAGTTGGGAGAACCCTAGCATTGACTTCCTTACTACAAAAAGATTCTATCTAGAAGTCAGTTCAGAGGCACAACAGGGATACAGCTCTAACATCTTGGTGTCTTAACCAGATTCAGAGACTGTGAATCAGAATAAGAGTGGAGTTCATAACTTTTTCTCCTTTGGCTAATTGAATTGTCTCCATTCTGCAAGTGCTGGGCACAGCACTCTTGCTGCTAACGCTGATTCAGCATGAGCTAGAGGTCATATAATCAGAGGGTTTTCTTCAGGTCTGCAGTTAGGTGGCCCCTCATAGTTGTCAAGGATATCTGTTCCTCTTGCCTTCATGGCTATACAAAAAGAATCTCAGAACAGTAATTCTTCCACAGAAGAAAACCAACGTATCTTCTACAGTGCAGCAGTGTTACTTGTAGATTACATGCTCCAGAGAAGGCACAGGACACATTCCATCAGTTTTTCATACTACAAAATGTGTTCAACAGGGAGAGGTAGTGCACCCTGCATGGTGCTTGGAAGGTTTTTTGAAAAGGGTTAGAAGAAATGGGCAGAAGATTTACAGAGGCTTTCAACATTCTTGGGACATTTTCATTTAAATTACTGTTGGCGGGTATCTGGAAGGACAGTGTATTTTTCCACAGCCACATAATTTTTCCACTTTGTTAAAAGGTTTAATCAGGAGCCTTACAGATACTTGAGTTAGTTATTGTCAACAAACATCTTTATTCCAGGCTGTATAATCAGTATGGTGAGTTCAGTGAAAAGAGCTAGGTGAGCAAAGTTCTTGTACTTGCACTTTTACCCAAATACATAATAATTTAGCTATATATAATTAACCTGTGAATACATGTCATTTTATCCATGCTATCCTACTCTACCTTAGATTTACCTCTTGTTGCTGTTTGTCTCAGGCCACACTCCAAAAGAATCAGAAACAGACCCAGAAGATAGAAGCCTGTCTCAAGCACACTGTGTCTGCCCAGAAAAACACATACTCCCATGTGAATATAAGTGAGTGGGAAGGTCTAGGACAACTTTCCTTCCCCCAACTTAAATTTTTCTTCTACTTGTGTGTTTCTTGCTCCTATGTGCTAAGCAGGACACAAGGCTGTGCCTATGTGCCATAACCCATTCCGCTGCCTGCCTTGCGGTCTTGCACAAGAAGGCCACATGTGCCATGTACCACCCGTGCCTTGATGTCATCTGGGCTTAACTAGCACGGAGAGCACTCCGCAATATGAAGGAAAGGACTCAGATGAATCCACAGCTGTACATTCTAAAGGTTTGTCTTAGCCAGCTCTTATTCAGGTGGGTATTTTTATTCATATAATCAGTCTCACTAATTTTAGTAAGAATAATAGAAAGAGGGCATGGAGAAAAAGATGTGCAGAATAACAAAGGAGAAATATTTGTTATTACATAAGAATGACTTGAGGTCTTTAGTTTTCAAAAGCTTGAGCACTTCATGTAACAAGCATAGGGCTTGAGTGAAAGGAGGAGTGTGTGTTTCTGAGCCAGAAATAATATGTGGTTGTGGTATACAGAAGTCAGAGTCAAATAGCAAGTGACAGACAAAAGGCATTTGCCGTCCTCTTTTTATAAAGTGAAGAGGAATGCATTTTTGGAGTACAGGTACTTGCTTAAATTCATTATCACGAGAAGCTCCATGGTAAGGCAAGGTGTAATTTGATGCTGTAAGCCAGTCCATGAAAAGACACAACTGATAAAGGACAGATTATTTTTACATTCAAGGTCAAGTGGTGTTTAAAGAGCCATTTTGCAGACACAGTGGAAAATTACAGAAGCAGAATTTGTGTTGGCCACTTCATTTTTTTTCAGCTCTACAACAAAACTGGATCAAGGTGAAAAGAACAGTCCCTGCATGTGACTGTTCTCTTATCCTGCCAGCATTCTGGGCTTGTGTTACAGATCTGCCATTTTCTCTGTAATTATTTTAAAGCCTGAGTTTTGTGGAATGTGGAAGATGGAGATTTGTCCACTCTAAAAATTCAGATTTTGTTCCTGCATGATGCATGAGTGGCAATGGCAGGCTTAACTCTCAACCCCTTCTCTGGGCACTGAAGCACTCAACACTGACCTGACAGACTCTCTCACAGAATGATATGTTCAGGCTCCCTGCTTTCCCAATCCTTGGCCTTTAAGCTGAGCCTGCCAACAAATGATTGCTGAACATTTGCCAGACGGCAGTAACTTTCAGTCCCTAGTTTATAATAATGCAAAATCGGTATTCTGCTGTCAACCCTTGGTTTATAATAATGCAAAATCGGTGTTCTGTTGCTGGGATTGTCTTATTCATTATGGGCCATGTCCAAATCACTTGAATGTGAAGCTGTGGTGATGCACATCAGCTAATCTGCCAGAAATTGCCTCATAAATGTGCAATTTGCCATCCTGGCATCATGTAATTTATGAAGTCTCCTTTTCAGACAAAAATGCAAGTTGGCTTATTCTAAGGAGGCTAAGAAAGATAAACTCTCAACCAGCAATGAAATTCAAAGGGAAATAGGCACCACTGAAAAAGCCCATCTGTTAATACTTAAAACAATATATCTTTATAAATGTAAAATGGATTCAAACAGCTAGTTCTCTATGTGATATTTTTTCTTTTTCCCTCTTATAGTATGTTTACTTTCTGGAAAGATATGGGGTTGATATACAGGGTTAGAATGGGCCTTATCCACCCAGGTAGCAGAGATTCTGTTCCCACTGCCACAAGAGTCTTTTTAACATACATACAATTAACCTCAGTTAAGTACTGGGTATGCAATAATGTGTAGGCAGCAGAAGAGCTCCTTTAGTTGTTTAGCACTCTAGCATCAGATGACAATAAATACAGGGCATGACCTGACCCTCCAGGGCACTGGCCTGTATCTGGTAACATACAGACTGGAATTTTTCNACATTTGCTTAAAATGATTTAACATATGATTTTGCTTTATAATTTGTAGAAATGACTTCATACAGAAGTTTCTGGATATGAAAGGTTTCCAAAAGCAGTAATGTTTTTATGTTTATAGTTTTCCCAGGCATGTGTAATTGGACTGCTTCATTGTAAGTTGCACTCTGACTATATAATGGGAAAATGGTTTTGGTGTCCCTTCATAATCATATGGGGAACATTTTACAATTTGTAATACAGAGGGCACATCTCTCTGTGGGAACAGATCCACATACTTCAATTCATGACCTACTATATGGCTGACGGGTCCAATACTGCACAAAATGTTATACTGTTAGGGTTGTATCCTTCCTTTTTTTTTTTCCTTTTGGAAAAAATAGCCCACTGGCTATTCAGATACTATTTGAATACCTCAGAAAAAAAAATAATGTTTTAAACAGCATGTTCCAAGATACCTTTGTCTTCTAAATTTTTCTTCTAGCTCTGTTTCAATGTCGTTAAACCAGTTTAAGTACAAGGGAAGAATCAGGATTACTGTAGTTCCTTAAAACAGTGTAACAAGAGTACTGAGCAAACCCAGGAAAATACATTTAATAATATCAACAACAAAAGTGTTTGTACAATGCTAAGCTTTATGTCAGGCTGTATTGGTTTTCAAACTTTAGCACTTCCAGCAGGCTAGATTCCCTGCTGATTATAGTGTAATGAAGTTTACATAAAGCAGGAAGTTAACTTTATTTCCATACCAAAAGACAGAGGGTTGAGGAAGAACTTAGAGTCACTAAAATAATAATGAAACAGAATGGGTGGAAGAACAGCCCCCTGCAGCAGGCCATGTTAATTACCCTTGCAGCTGGGAGATTAATTTGCATATATATTCTTTGAAGCCTGTCAGGTATGAATTGAACCACTGAACTGTTACATTTGATAATCTAGCTCTCCAAAGCATTTTTGCTAAAGATGTTATGTTTCATAGGACTAGTTATTTTTCTATCTCAGAGTAAAGAGCTGTAC
>VYZU01051137.1:0-18088 GCA_013401355.1 Ceyx cyanopectus
AAACCATCAAATCCTTACCTGCCTTCACTTCCTTAGGATGCATTTTACCCACTCTTAGAGGTTTCTTTCCCAAGAGTACTTTTTTCTCACTGATGCAAAGAGAAAAGTAAGATTTATTAAGTTTTATGTTCACATTTTTATGTGGACTAGACAAAACTCACTCATCATTGCATATCCTGGGTTGTTTCCAGCACTACCTCTCTGCCCAGATTTTCACCCCCACACTCACCTACATACCACATTTCTGCAGCTTTTTCCTTCTTATTACATGATCTGACCAATGATAGCATTTAAATTAGACATTATTGAA
Organism: Ceyx cyanopectus; assembly: GCA_013401355.1. NCBI lineage: Eukaryota > Metazoa > Chordata > Aves > Coraciiformes > Alcedinidae > Ceyx > Ceyx cyanopectus. The sequence continues at coordinate 311 of VYZU01051137.1, forward strand.
CAGCACCTTCTGAAAGGGAGAATTACTGAGGTGGCATTTTTAGCTAAAACAATGCACGTGGCCATTGGACTCTAATCATTCCCTGTTTCTTCTGCAAGGCACTGCTGTCATAGGGGCATCAAAAATGCCCCTGGGGTCAAGCATCTTTGTGATGCCCCTATTTGTTCTGTTTAGGAAACAGGATGGGAACACCACAACAACATCCTGCATCACCTGCTCCCTTGGCCTCAATGGGAACATGGAGAACCACCAGGTTTGTTACCCCCAGCACCCGCTGCCTCCCAAAACATCAACCCCTGAACCTGGCTCTGGTGGGGCCACAGGAAATATTTTGATTTTAGCATGGACAAAAAAAAAGGCAGCTCCCATAAAACCCCTCACTTCCATTTTTTTACATACACATATAAATCTCCAGACATTGTTTTAAATATTGGTACCACTGAATCCTCAATATTTGCTTCAGTTCAATGCAACCCTGTTAACACCCCTCTCCCAATCTGCATTCAAAGCACCAGTTTAGCACCAGTAAATTAGCTCCTCGCTGGGGCAGGATGTGGTATAATTTCAAAACGACTGTAGGGGTTCCTAAATTGAAAAGGTGATGATCCTCTGAAGATTTACATTCAGCACAGCACAGTCTATGCAGCATCACCTTTAGAGGCTCCCCGGGCTGAAGGTCATTATCAATTGCTGTTTAATCAACCAAGTCATGCACACAGGCAAAGGTTAACTGAGCATGGACCTATCCACCTGCCTTTGTCAGCTCCAGACAATTTGTAGCCTAATAAAGCTCCTCTGATTGCACTTAACACCTGCTTTAAAATCCAGCCTCATTAATACCCTGCTAATGAAACAGAAGTCTTCTAGCAAAGGCAAAGACAAGGGGTTTGCCTTCCATCAGATGACCTAAATGGCATTTACCCACCAGGCAAGATGTTTGCACAAAGCCCTTGCAAAGAAAGCAATTGGGAATAATTGCCAACGATCTTTTAATTTAATTTGGGAGGCAAACAAACAAACAAACAGATCGTGTTTGCCTTGCATGGTGCAGGGGTTTGGCACTTTGGTGGGATGTGCTTTCGTGTTTTTCCCAAAGGCTGCTCTGGTTTCAGCCTAGCAAATGGTGAGGAGAGGGTGTGGGACAGTGCCAGGGAATCAGATCCTGCTCTCTGACAGGCATCCATCACTACATCAAGCAATAATCAAGCAGAATAAACCAGAATTTAATAAAATAAACAGCTACAATGATCTTATTTTGGAGTTTCTGTTTCCCCTGATGATGACAACAGACAATAATGGCAATGTTACCAGCCCTGGGTATGTTCTCCATCCCCTGCAAAGCAAAACTTCTTTGGTGTGAGGGTGTCAGAGCCTGGCCCAGGCTGCCCAGAGAGGTTGGGGAGTCTCCTCTGGAGAGATTTCAACCCCCCTGGACACTGCACTGCTGGGCCCTGCTCTGGGTGCCCCTGCTGGATGGAGCAGGGGGGTGGCACCAGAGCATCTCCAGAGGTCCCTTCCAACCCCCCCCCCCATGCTGGGATTCTGGGGTTCTGTGATTCTGTCCCCAGCACAAACCCCATCCACAGGGATCATGCAACACAAAACAATGGGATCCCAGGGAGGCACAATCCCCCTGTGACTCTCACCACCTCTAAATCCCACTGAAACCCAGCACACTTGAAACGAGCAGAGTGGTGAGCTCCTCTTTTCCTCTTTGTGTATATTGTCTTCATTCTTTATTTCTCTTTGGCTTCAATACAACAATCCCCTCACAGAGATGGAGATTAAAGCTGCGTTGGCAGAGACACTTCAACATTAACCAGAGAGGCAAGTGAGCAATGCCAGACCTCAAGTAAATCCTCTCCACTTGAGACCTTGAAAACTAGACTAGACAAAATGTTGGTGGAAATATTACAGGGAGAAATCCTGCACTTTCTCAGAGTAAAAGACTACCGAGTGACCTGTTACGTCTTGAATTCCACTCCATGGAAGAAAAATCCTCATTTTCTCCCTTTTTAAATGCTCTCCTTCCAGGAAACTATGTGACAGCCTTGCAAAAAACCCCAGGACAATCCAAGATTTCATCACTGTTATGAGATGGAACCAGTCTGGCTGTGAACACTGATGCCCTGGTGGGCAAAAGCTCAAGAGATTTGCAGTTTCTTGGGTTTGTTGTCCATGTGCAAAGGGCAAAACTTTGCTCCTGCAGTGGGGTGGGAGGAGCTGAGTGTGACTCACCAGGAACTTTGGCTGTATGCAAGGAAAATTTAACCCTGACCCGAGCTGAATCATCCTATTTCCACTTTGTTGTGTCTGTGGCCACCCCGAGGACATCCAGGGATGCATCCTGCTGAGGCCATGGGAGCAAACCCAGCTTTGAACCTCCAGGGAGTCTTCTAGAGTGTTGGAGACCAGCTTATTCAAACCCCTGGGAGGATTTTGACCAGCAATTCCTAACCCTACCCGTTCAAATACTGGTAAATGAGGTGAAATGAAGGAAAAGTCAATTTCTCAGGCAGCTCTTCACCTGCTTTCTCTGCAGCTTTCTGCTGGGCACATGCATGATGGTGCCAGCACACGTGTCCTCGTGCTCCCACCACCTGGGCACTGCTACCCACAGCTTGATCCATCCTTAGAACAAATGCTCCGTGGTCAAAACCCCGCCGAGTTGGCTAATGGAGATGATCAGGCCATCTTTCTTTGTCTCCTCTCCCTTCCAGCTCCAATCCCCTCTGTGAATGCCCAGTTTTACAACTATTAATGTGTACAATTAACCCCTAAATTCTAAGATCCTCCAACAGGCAGCTGCACAGCAAAAGATTTGCTTAATCTGGGAAGAGGAGCTGGAGATGCCTGGTAATTTTGGTATTAGCTACAAGGGAGTGATTCAACTACAGGAAAACTCAAGTTTTCTTCACCAGGCTGACTTGTCCAACCATAATTCACATTTAAAACCACAGTGTTCAAGGTTCTTCTGCTCTTTGGCAATGCAGGATCCGGGCAGCAACACGTGAGAACATCTGCCCCATCAACTCAAAATAGGAGAGTGATGATCAAACTGGAAACCAGCAGCATGTTGGAGGGGCTGTTCACTGCAAAGGAAGACATGGAGGGGACTCCTGAAAGCTCTACCTCCACTTTTTTGTTCATAGAATCATTTTGGTCAGAAAATACCTTTAAGATCATCAAGTCATTAACTCAGCACTGCCAGGGCACCACTGCCCCGTGTCCCTCAGCACCACAGCTCCATGGGGGGCTTGGAAACCCCTCCAGGGATGGAGAATCCACCACCTCCCTGGGCAGTTTATCAACATTTTATGCCCTTTTTTTCAAGGGTTGCTTGAGGAACCCTTTCATCCTGGGTGTCTTCTCTTCTGGGTCCTTCAGAAGGGAGCAAGAAACCCCAACAGTGCTCCTCAAAGCAGGACAACGATGTCTCTTGGGTGCCTCTGCATGGGGAAGCTTCCCAACCTGGAAAAAAACCCAGGAGAAAACCTATTTCCACCCAGAAATTGGGTGGATATTAAATCCAAGCACGTTGCCTTAACGAATTCATCTTGGAGTGGGTTGGGTGAGAGGATAAGTAGATGCAAAGCAGGGGATGACACCCTGGCAGCCACGTGCAGCTCATTACATCCATTGGCTGGAGCTGACACGTTTCATGCTAAGAAGTTGAATTTCTTTTTGGGTAACCAGATGCTCTGAGGCATCTCAAAGTGCCACCGACCGTGTTCCTACACTGGGTTTATCCAAACTGAGCATGGATGCTTTGTGAGTCAGCTATGAGTCAGACATGGAGTGGCTGGATTTATTTGGCTTTTTTTTTTTCCCAGCTATCTCCCCAGGAAAATAGAGAAAAGAAGTTTGAATGCTTTGTAGGAGTCAGCGAGCAGCTGCAAATCTGAGCTCGGATCATTTAAATGTATTTATGCTGTTTATTGTGTCTGTGTAAAGCTTTGTGTGCAGATCCCAGTGTGCCTCAAGGTTAAGATGGATTCCTCTAACATATTTCATGAAGACACCTTGTGATTTTCATAATAAACCAAGCTGGAGTAAAACTAAACACTTGGATCAATTTTTCCACCCCAAAGAACTTGCAAGTAACCAAACAGCTCCTAAACTTTTCCAGGGTAACTCACCTCTCTGGCCATCACCACTAGAAACTGCCTTTGGAAATTAAATTCCCAATTCAAATGTTTATAATGGTCATCAAGAAGAAGCTTTAAAGATGTGCTCTGAGCAAGCTGCACATACTTTGCTGACACAGTGTTTAAAAGACACAGTGAGTCAGATTTAGGCACAATTAAGCTGGAGAGCGTGGCATTTAATTTGCATTTTGGGGGGTGAAATAGGATGTTGAGCGTGTTATGGGTGTTGAAACTGACCCCCTCTCTTCTCCAGCTAAACAGCCCCAGGGCTCTCAGCTTTTCCTCAGCACTGAGATGCTCCAAAAATGGGGATGTTGAAAACCCCCCCTCCATACGCATGCATGAAAATGAGCTTTGCTTTGCAAACTCTAGCAGATGTTTTGCTAAGCTGAGCTCAGCTGCAGAAGTTATGCTCTACAAAGCACTGGCTGGGGAGATGATAAGACACACACCAGCAATGTTCCACCACTCTAAAAATAATAAGAGCTGTGCCCTGTAGCAGTAGGGTGTAGATTCCTGTGGTGTGGTAGCTCCTGCCACATACTGATTAGGAATATATGAGCCTTTTTTAGAATCAGACAATGGTTTAGACTGGAAAAGACCTTTAAAATCACCAACTGCTCATGCAGCACTGCCAGGGCACCACTGCCCCATGGCCCTCAGCACCACAGCTCCATGGGGGGCTTGGAAACCCCTCCAGGGCTCACAGGGACTCCAGCCCTGCCCTGGGCAGCCTGGGACAGCCCTGGAGGGGAAGAAATTGCTCCTCAGCTCCAACCTCAACCTCCCCTGGGGCAGCTTGAGGCTGGTTCCTCTTGACCTTCTGGCTCCAACCTCCTGCCAGGAGCTGCCAGAGCCAGAAGGTCTCCCCTGAGCCTCCTCCTCTCCAGGCTCAACCAGCCCAGGTCCCTCAGCTGCTCCTCCCCACACTCCTGCTCCAGACCCTTCCCCAGCTCCATTGCCCTTCTCTGGACAAGCTCCAGCCTCTCACCTTTTCTACACACGCTTCAATAAATTATGATCTTCTTGGCAGCAGCATTTCTGCACTTAACCTCCAGCTAAACATCACCAGCTGGGACTGTTGCTGAATTTCAGAGTGGGGATATGATGCAAAAAAAAAACAACAACCCAGAGTTCTTGCCCCAAACCCACAGCCTGGCCCCATGAAGCATTTTTGGGAACACCACGTAGGAATCCATCATCAGGAATAAATTATATTTTCTGCTTTAGAAATTTCTGGCCGCCGAGTGCTGCAGGGAATTGCAGAGGCAGCACAGGGTGGTATCAGGGCACATTATCCCTGTGGGAAGGCTGGAATTATTTTTGCCAGATTGTTTCAACCTGTTCATTACCTTTAGTGAATTTTCCCGAATATTTATGACGCTGCTGAGTGGATCTGTGGCAGCTCTGGGCTTGTACATCCAAGAAATACTATATAAAGTAATAAAAGCAATTGTAAGCTAACACTGCTTTTGTTAACCAGAGATGTATTATTTCCCTAAAATGTTTTCATTCCATTTTTTTGCCTTCAATTTGAAGTGTTTGTTTTCAATTTCATCTTAATCTTCTATATCACTTTATTTCACTGTGATGTTTGAAATATGTACGCACGACTGCTGCTGTGATTTCCAGTTTGAATGAGCTTTTTATTGGACTTCTCCTCTCAAGTGTTGTTAAATCACCACAAATTGGAGTCTTCAAAGTACTTGGTCAGAAAACAGATTGAAGCATTTATTCAAAAGCCTTCCCAAAGAGGAGGATTATTTCCATTTTTCAGCAGAGCCTCTGGTTTACACATGACCTCCAGCTCAAGAAAACAGGTCTCCAGAGATGTCTTGTTTTTAGTCAGGGGTCTGGTAGCCTGAAGAATGCAAAAATATCCTTCAGCTAGCAGAGCTGGAGGGATTGATATGTAGATGCTGATGCTACCCAGGCCACAGAAGCCAGAGTAAAAAGCTGCATTTTCTTCTCCTTCATGTGATTCCTACACCTCTTCTCAAGGACAAAATCTCCTAAGTGCAAGCAAAGAACACTCATCTTCCTGCTAAAAACCAATTGTGCCTGAAAACATGCAACCAAAAAAAAAAAAAAAGGATTTTTTTAGGATAGAATTTAAAATTGGAACGGATTACACACGAGCTGCTGATATCTCCACACCACTTCGTGCCACTCGAGGCACCCCAGTGGTGTCTCCCTTTATCACTTTTGCATGAATAGATAAAATCTTCCCAAACAAACAGGGAACTAAAGGCGAGTCGTAGCTGGTGGCGACTTCAGGAAGCTGCCTGAATGCACTGGCAGAGAAGTTTGAAAGGCACATTTTCTTGGATTGTTTCCTTGAAACTCTCTGAATCGAAGCCTTTGTGCTGCTGAACAAGTCCTCAGAAGATCACATTAATTTGGGGGGTCTGGGATGCTCAGCTGGCTGCAGGAAAGCAAAGAAGAGATGCTCACCACGCAGTGAAAAACCAGTGCCCAGTGGTGAGCTCCTCATGAAGGGTGACACGTGTAGCTCAGCTTGCTATTGATTCAGGAGCATCAGACACCCCTTATTCCTGAGAAATTAAAACCAAACAAGAGGTGGAAACACCTTGTGAAAAGCTTCATCTCCTCCAAGAGGTGAACGGGTGAAAATCTGTGCGTGGAAGGTTCTTCCCAAGCCTGTGGCTTCAAGAAAAGCAAAGATTTCTCTTGGGAAAACATCAGCTCCAGCTTAACTCTTAGGTATTCTTTTTTTTTCTTGCAGGTGATGTCAACACAGCTATTTTTAATCAGATTTTATCTGAAATGTCTTGCTGTTGTTCAAAACTGGAGTCTGAGGACGTGTAAGAACTGTCACTTGTGGTCAGCAAAGAGAAGAATCAGCAAAAGAGGAGGATGCTGCCCCAATCCTTCTAGAAATGGCCTGACAGTCACACGTGGATGTTTGGTGGGAACCATTTTGTGAATTGCATGTGGATATTTGATGGGAACCAGCTTGAGGGTTGAGTGGAGTAGCTTGGTGACCACAGAGATGATGGCTCAGAGTTAAACCTCATTGGAAGTGAAGGGGAAATGTCTTTCCTGGTGCTAGATCTGCTCCATCTTTAGCTCCTGCTGCTCTCCAAGGCTGATGAACTCTGTGTGTGTGATGTTCAGATGAAACAACGCTTCTGCATGTGCCCCAAAAGAGCAAATAGCTGTTTGTGCCTCTCAGAAAATTAATGTGATGATGATGATGATTTAAATGTGAGAATTGTTTAGCTGTTGGCCCACTTTTTATTAAAGGCTGTCGAGCTGCAGTCACCAGAGCTCTGAGTCAATTTGTTGTAGCTGGGGCTGTCACAAAGACTCTTTCTCATTCATCTCAGTACAGCTGGGATGGTTTATTAAAGGGAAAAAAAAAAAAATAAATAGTGTATTTAGTAAAATTTTGGCTTGGCCTCATGACACTCGTTTTACTAACACTCAAGTTTCTACCTCACCAGGAGCAAACAGCCATTTTTCTACCACTTTTAGGAAGTTCAGCTCTGTTTCCTTTCAAAGTCTTCATCCTATCCTAATTAATTAAGGGCTGATTAACTGTTCTGTCTTTTATTGTCTCTGTATCAGCTGCAGTCAGCAGAGGTGTCTGGGGTTGTGTGCTCACTGTCACCGTGGCTGGGTGTGAAGCCACTGGCACCATGGGAGGTCCCACCATGTCATCTTCTTGGGGTGGCCTTTTTTTGATACCCATCAGGAGCCTGTTCACCTCTGATGTGAAGAAAAAAAAATAAATTTTATATATATATATATATATGAAAGTGTTGTCTTTAGAATTTGTTCATCAGAAGCAACGTTATCTCACCAAACAAACAAAACTGGTTTGCTAATGTGATTATTGAGAGATTGAAGGGATGACAGTTGTGGTTTTGGTCCTCTCATCCGACAAGGTGAAGAGTGAAAAATAATTCCTGGTAAATTCAGCATCATGCTTACAATGTCAGACATCTCTTCAGCAGCAAAATGCAGTCTTGCTTGGACAAAATCATTTTCAGTGGCACTTTCAGCACCACTGAAAAAAAAACAACCTCAAAAGAGACTCAGCCCCTTTTCCAAGTCCTCACCCAGCAAAGGTTTTTCCCAAGGCTTGGTGGCCAGCAAATAAAATCAACAAAGCCTTTACTAGGTTGTGGGAGGGTCTTGGTGACCTTTGCTGTGCAACCTCCCACGAACTCATCTCCTTAAACCCTTGGGTCAAACAAAAGGTTTTAAGAGCATTTAAAAGAAAAGCTACAGCAGCACCCAGGATGGGAATTTNGTTTAGCTGTTGGCCCACTTTTTATTAAAGGCTGTCGAGCTGCAGTCACCAGAGCTCTGAGTCAATTTGTTGTAGCTGGGGCTGTCACAAAGACTCTTTCTCATTCATCTCAGTACAGCTGGGATGGTTTATTAAAGGGAAAAAAAAAAAAATAAATAGTGTATTTAGTAAAATTTTGGCTTGGCCTCATGACACTCGTTTTACTAACACTCAAGTTTCTACCTCACCAGGAGCAAACAGCCATTTTTCTACCACTTTTAGGAAGTTCAGCTCTGTTTCCTTTCAAAGTCTTCATCCTATCCTAATTAATTAAGGGCTGATTAACTGTTCTGTCTTTTATTGTCTCTGTATCAGCTGCAGTCAGCAGAGGTGTCTGGGGTTGTGTGCTCACTGTCACCGTGGCTGGGTGTGAAGCCACTGGCACCATGGGAGGTCCCACCATGTCATCTTCTTGGGGTGGCCTTTTTTTGATACCCATCAGGAGCCTGTTCACCTCTGATGTGAAGAAAAAAAAATAAATTTTATATATATATATATATATGAAAGTGTTGTCTTTAGAATTTGTTCATCAGAAGCAACGTTATCTCACCAAACAAACAAAACTGGTTTGCTAATGTGATTATTGAGAGATTGAAGGGATGACAGTTGTGGTTTTGGTCCTCTCATCCGACAAGGTGAAGAGTGAAAAATAATTCCTGGTAAATTCAGCATCATGCTTACAATGTCAGACATCTCTTCAGCAGCAAAATGCAGTCTTGCTTGGACAAAATCATTTTCAGTGGCACTTTCAGCACCACTGAAAAAAAAACAACCTCAAAAGAGACTCAGCCCCTTTTCCAAGTCCTCACCCAGCAAAGGTTTTTCCCAAGGCTTGGTGGCCAGCAAATAAAATCAACAAAGCCTTTACTAGGTTGTGGGAGGGTCTTGGTGACCTTTGCTGTGCAACCTCCCACGAACTCATCTCCTTAAACCCTTGGGTCAAACAAAAGGTTTTAAGAGCATTTAAAAGAAAAGCTACAGCAGCACCCAGGATGGGAATTTTTTTAATGCACAGGGGCCACTCAGAGACAAATTTGTCTAACAAGCACACTAGAAATGGAAAGGAGAGATTAAAGTCCTGTTTGTCGTGTACAGAAGTGCTTATCAGCCCTTCCCAGCTGAGCCTGGCTCAGATTAAAAATGATCTGAGAGAACAGGGGTGACTGCAAACGTGGGTCTTCCCTTCCAGGCTAATTATAAAGTGCATATTAAGTGCATATTAAACACAAGGCTGACGATGGAGCAGCTGCAAAGGGCTTTATCTATATTAAGAGACTGTCCACCTACATAATGGGAATATTAAGAAAGGAAACTCCAAAAGGAAATTGCACATAATGGCACATTACAGGTTTCCCTAATCCCACGTTTCTCTGCAACACCAGACACTTTGCATCTCATGGAGATGCTGCAAGGCTTGTCCTGCCTCACTGGGAGCTCCTCGGGGCTCACCTTTCCCCTGTTGTTTTCCAGATTTTCTTTTCCTATGAGCTATTCATAGAATGGTTTTTGGGTGGGAAGGGATCTTTCAGGGTCATCTCATTCACTGCACAGAGCAGGAACATCTGCAATTAGGGCAGGTTGCTCAGAGCCCTGGCCAACCTCACCTGGGATGGTGCCAGGGATGGGGTTTTGCCCCTGCATCTCTCAAGGACCCAAGGACAGTCTGAAATCCGTGATGGTTTTGGGCAGAGGTTCCAGAGAAGGCCATGGGCATCACCCCAAGAGTAAAAGTGAATTTCTCTGTCACCTCACCAACAACCAGATTTGTTTCCAGACAAATCTGCCTCCTGAGAGTGCTGCCCCACTCCCCTCCATCATCTTCTGGGGGAGAGCAGGTGGAAGAAGGATGGATGACCTGTTGGCACGGGTGTACTGGCACGTTCTGCAAAGAAACTGGAGGTGGACTGGGATTTTCCCAGGTCTGGCTCTGCAGGGAGGGAGTGGGTTAACATTCCTCTGGGGTGGCTCAGCAAAGGTCTGAGCCTCCATAGCCTTGATTTCCATGCAAAACCAGGGTGGTGAGGAGCCCTGGGAGCCCCCATGAAAGGCAGAAGGTCCTGGGGATCCCCATCACAGCTGCTGTGGGGCAGTTCCCCAGACCAGGGGTCTGCTTAAGGAGGTTTTCCTCTGGTGGTTGCAACAAGAATGGTTCATTTCCCTACACTGAAGGGAAAAAAATGGTGGTTTGTTCCCATGAAAATAACCAACAACCCACCAGTGAGACACAGGTGTGGGAACCAGCAGCAGTCCTGTCACAGAAGCCCAGTGACATTGTCCAGGAAGCTGCTGAAAACAAGTGAATTACCATTAAAAAAAATTAAAAATAACATCTAAAAATCAGGTTGCATGAGCAAACATCATATCTGAGGTGCACATCATCAAGAGGAAACCTGCCTGGGTTTGCACGAGAGGAAAGTGGCCTAAAAATGCAATATTTATACAATCTTGCTCATATATCCTCCCCTGAAACCAACCCAGGCTGAGGGGGATTTTCTTGGCAGAGCCTGCATTGCAAGTGGCAGATTTATTGGTGCAGAGGGTGGTTGTCCCAGGCTATCAGAGCCTGCAGAGTATCTCTGGAGTGAACTGAAAACAAAGATTTGATTGTCTCTGTTGATCTGAAATGATTTATAAAACAGCTCTTTGCTTGGAGCTGGGGGAAGAAAAACATTCGTGTTCTTATCTGAGGTATCATCCCATCCCCCTATTTTATTTTTTTTAAAGGAAAAAAAGTGTCATGTGGTTGAGTTGAGTTCCAAGGCAGTGCTGGGTCTCAGTCCCCATCCCTGTGCCCACAGGGAATTCCCTGCCCTGAGCAGGATCCACACCTGGCATTTCCATCTGAGTTGCCTGGGACAGCCCTGGAGGGGAAGAAATTGTTCCTCAGCTCCAACCTCAACCTCCCCTGGGGCAATTTGAGGTCTGTTCCTCTTGTTCTGGTTCCTTAGGAGCAGAGCCTGACCCACCCCTGGCTCCAACCTCCTGCCAGGAGCTGCCAGAGCCAGAAGGTCTCCCCTGAGCCTCCTTCTCTTCCAGGCTCAACCAGCCCAGCTCCCTCAGCTGCTCCTCCTCACATTTGTGATCTAGACTCTTCCCCAGCTTTGTTTCTTTTCTCTGGCCACTCTCCAGCCCCTAAATGTCCTTCTTTTTATGGAGAATTAATGAGAAGCTTCCTAATGAGCTCGTTATGCTGCAGAGCAGAGCTCTGGTGCAACCAGTACGTGCATCCAGGAGGGCAGGGGATGGGCTTAGGCACAAGGGTTGGGGCTGCACTTTGCAAAGTGGAGATGTCCTGATTTCCAGATAGAGAAATGAGATGTGGTTGTGATTGTGGCACACTCCCATTGCCAGGCTGAGCGTGGCATCAGGTTTTCAGCCCTGCATGGCTCTTGGGGGGGGGGGGTGTGTCTCAGGACACCTGGATGTCTTTGGCAAACAATAACCAATGGGCCAAAGTCTGGAAAAACCCAGCAGGGAAGGAAATGACAGCATTCACACCAAGGAGGGTTAAAATAACTTGCTAACAAACATCCTGGAGCTCCTGCATGGAAGAACATGTAATTGTCTTCAAGAGGAATTGTTCTCAGGCTCGTGAGAAATGAAGCTGATGCCTTCAATGGACTCACCTGGCCAGGATCCCCCAGTGCCAGTGGGAATATGCCCAGGCAGCAATAAATCCCTAGAGAAGCTGGCAAGAGATGGAGGTAAATTATTAACATGCAATAATATTCATTCTCAGCTGGGATTGCCCTTTGTTTATTGCCCCTGAGCACAGTCTAGTGAGAATGTTTACTCAATTATTTATTTATAGCACACAAATCTCAGTCTGGTAGAGCATCCAACAGGCAGGCAGCAGCACTAGGAAGCTCACTGCAGGGTGGGAGACCCTGTGGCCATGGACTGCCCTCCCTGTTCCCTCATCACCTCTTTACCATCCTGTTTACACCTGTAAAAGCAGATGAGGGAGGTTAATTAGGTAATTAGGAGTATAAATGCTGGGGATAAGCTGCTAGGGAGCAGGGATGCAAGTTTCACCTTGAAGTCCTGGGGTTTTGCATCAGGCTATGAATTCAGGTGAGCTCTGGGAGTGTTTGGACAAGGAAAGGGGAGTGGAAATGTTGGTTTTGTTGCCTCCCTGTGTCCCTCCCTGTATTAAATGCTGTAGTTTCACAATGGTGTTCCTCAGGCTTCCTCAGACAAGTGCAATTCCCAGCAGCTGCTCAGCTCTCCCTGCCTGGATGTGGTCTCCAAACAGGATTTAACACCCCAGCTCAGCTTAACACCACTGCAAAATAAAAGGTCTCTCTGAAGCAGCCTTGCACTTGACAGATGGACACCTTTTCATCCCAAACCCATCCTCTTGCCTTGGCACCAGGCATGTCCTTCAGGCAGCTTTTACTGCCCATGCAGAGCTCCAGAAGTAAATCCCAACACGTTAACACAGCCCTGGGGTTGCTGAGGAGCAGCCAGTGCTGTCCTAGGCAGGTGGCAGCCCCAAGGAGCAGACCAGCCTCTTGTGCAAGGGCCATGGATCTTCTTCCCTGGGATGAGCTGGCATCACCACAGCCCCCCAGCCTGGGTGGGCAGGGAGGGTGAGGATATTTTAAGCTATGACACTTTTGCTCTATTTCAAGAGAAGGAGGCTCAGGGGAGACCTGAACTCCACGATCTTGCAAGACTTTCCCAACCCAAATGATCCTCTGATTCTCTAAGCTCCATGTTTGCTTTGGTGCAATTTATCATGATGAAAACAGTCACCAGCAACCCAGGGAAGTTCCTGAGCTGAGAGGCAAGATGCCTTTTTGGCAGCAGCATCCTGACTGGCTGCTGCAGCTTCCCACACCACTGTGCTGGCTCCAGCAGGATTTAGTTAATGGAAGACTCAAGTCCCATTCCAGGGGGTTTTTTTTTGGGGGGGGTGGAGGGAGGTAAAAAAAACGAAGTGCAATGCTTTGACGGATGGAAGTTTATTTGGTTTTTCAGGTGGTACTGGGTTGGAACATGTCATTCTTTTGCTGCTAATGAAAAGTGAGAAATACCATGTGCTCTTTTCCAAAAGCAGCACGTTTGCCAGGGATTGAATAAATCCCATTAAAAAACACAGATGTGAATAGGCCGTGGGTGCAGCTCTCTTCATGCTGCCTTTGCTCAAGTGCTTATTTTTCTACTCTTTTTTTTTTTTTCTCTCCCATCCCATGCCACTTCTACCTTTAAAATCCCCTTCCAAAAAGCCTCCCCACAGAAAACAGAGCCTTTTCTGTGAATCCATTAGCACTGTGTCACTTCTGGAGACAAACTGCCAGTGCAAATGATGATCTACCCTGCGTTGCCTCAGCCGTGTTCAATTACACCCAGTCATCTTTTTTTTTTGCCTTATGATCAAAACCCATTTTTCTGAATGATCCCCAGTAATAACTTCCTCTTAGGATCTCTTTCTTTTGGAAAAAAAAAAAAGAAATAAAAACCAAAAGCCAACCAAAAAAAAAATTGGCCTTCTGCCCTCAGCCCTCCTTGGCATGATCCTGAGGGAGGGACAAGTGTCAAAGCCACGTTCTCAACCCATCCTCATGTTGGAGGGAAGTCTGATGGGTAGAGTAAAGCTACTCCAAGGCAGCTCCCCATGAAAATCGATGTTTAGTGCAGAAAAACACAGAGAAGAATGTCAGGAATGGCTCAAATAAAAACATTACCCAAAAAAAACAAGGTCGTTAAAAGCCAAGTTCTCCTCCCGACTCTACTCACTCGTCATCAAATGTTTGTTTCTGAAGTGGGCTTGGTTTGCAATGAAAAGCAGACAAAATGCCAGGCTCTGGAAAGGTGGGAAGCACAATGTGGTGCAAGAGCAGTGTTGGAGGAGCTCAAAACCCCCTTGCTGGGGAGCTCTGATTTCTAGGGTCAGCAACACCCTCCCTGAGTTTCAAACCCAGTGGAGCAGGTGCACAAAACCCCTTTCTGTGGCTCCAGAAGGTTAATCACACACCCTGAGTGCTGCTTTTTTTCCCCTTTGGACACACTTGTGCTCAGGGATGTTCAGGAGCACCCCCAGAAATTAGATGTGCAATAATATTCCATAGAATCATAGCATTATTTAGGTTGGAAAAGACTTTTCAGATCAAGTCCAAGCACCCCCCAGCAGTGCCAGGGCACCACTGCCCCATGGCCCTCAGCACCACAGCTCCAGGGGGGGGCTTGGAGACCCCTCCAGGGCTCACAGGGACTCCAGCCCTGCCCTGGGACAGCCCTGGAGGGGAAGAAATTGTTCCTCAGCTCCAAACTCAACCTCCCCTGGGGCAACTTGAGGCTTGTTCCTCTTGTCCTGGTGCTTGCTCCTTGGGACCAGAGACAAACCCCAGCCTCACTACATCCTGTGAGGAAGATATTTATCTCAATATAAGCACTAGAGCACATCACAATGTCCTTTGTGTCACTGCTACCCACCCACCATCTCCATCTCCATCACCTCTACCTGCATCAATGGTTCCCTCCATCCTTCCAGAGCCACCACCACTGATCCTCTGAGCCCCTCTACCTGCCTTGTCCACATCTGGGTTATTTAAGATATGCTCAGCCACCTGGAGAGGGGTTTTTGTACCCTTCTGTGTTCTGGAGAACACGCTCTTGGGATATCAGCACCAGGGAACGAGTCTAATGAGGTCTTCCAAACTCAGCACCAAATTCAGCTGTTGCAATCATGGAACCATGGAATGGCTTTGGGGAGGAATTTTGAAGCTCATCCAGTCCAACTACCCTTCACTGAGCAGGGGCATCTGCATCAGGTTGCTCAGGTGCTGCTTCTCACCACCAGTGTGGCCACTGCTATGGAAGGTGACCTGCAGATTGGCCACGGGGTTAAGGAAAAATAAATGTTATAACAGAAGTGTACATTCCCCAACCCATCAAAAAAAAAAAAATCTGCTTTCCCAACATTACTGGTTTATAGCTACTGGTTTATAGAGCTATATTTTAACTTTACTTCTTCTTTTATTCGTCCAGCCTATTGTGTTGTTTTATTGCAGGGTTATTTTCCAAGCAAATTAAATTCTAGTTGGCTGCCCAGGGTTTTGCTCAGGCAGATATTTCTGTTGCCTTCCCCAGCTCTGCCCTGAGGAAAGCTTTTCTCTATAAAGGTTTTCCAGGTTCTTAGATGGGTGAACACACCTGAAGTTGGAACCTCCTGCTATTTATATTCACTCAGCCCTTGTTTTGCTTTTCAAATCACTTATGGAAGGGCTGTTCCCAGCATCTTTCAGAAACCCTCTCTCCAGCACAAGCCTTTAATCAAGCTTTTATTTGGCAGCACTGATTTTATCACTATTAATCACATTGATCACACTGCAAATGGGTGGTTTAAAGATGCTGGAGCCACTGAGGGGGGGAAAATCCTGTCATCTCCTACATGACATCCCAGGGTGAGGTGAACCCAGGACCTGTTCTGGGAACTGGGTGCTTAAATATCTGAATTTTGTGATATTACGAGTATACCAGTATACCAGCCTACCTTTCCTTACTGGGAACAGTCACCCTGCAAGCTAATCCTAAGAATTCTGATGGTAGGAGAAGATGGGCTGTGATACCCTGTTGGAAAAACAGAGATCATGACCCCCAGATTGTTTCTCCAGCAAACATCTTCCTCCCAGCACATCATTTCTGAAGCCAGAGCACCAGGTACCTCTGGTGATGGAGCAACACTTTCAGCAGGGGGTTGATTGGGCACTTAGTGCTCATAAAAAAACCCAACCAAACACACCCCTTATTCCAGGATACTTCTGCAGACCTGCTCAGCATCTTCCAGGCTCAGCACCACCAGCAGGTGGGAGCTGGGTTATTACCAAGCAGCACTGTGTTCATGATGTAATGAGTCTCACATCACACTTAACTGGATTTGAATATGCAGATGGGTCACAAAATGTCTCTGACCTGAGGCTAAGAGAGATGAAAAGAGACTTTTCAAAGTTTTTTTTTTTGTTGGTCGTGGTTTTTTTGTTTTTCTTTTTAATTTTTTGTTTTTCTTTTTAATCTGATATCTGCAACTTTGAGCTGCCAATAACCAGACCCACTGGCAGGGACTAGAGTGGGTAAAACCTCAATTATTGTCATGATATCACTTTTATTGCTCTGTAAAACTCACAGCAAAGAAGTTCTTCCTCATGGAACTTCATGGACTGGAGCTTGAATCCATTGCCCCTTGTCCTGAGCCAAGGCACAAGTGAAAAGAGGTTGTCCTGCCTTCTTGACACCCAACCCTCATATATTCATAGATATTAATTACATCCCTTTGTATAACAAGAAAGGATTGCTCACAGAAGCACAAATAAGTATGGAAAAGTAAATGTGTTGCCCAGCTCACCCAGTCTCCTTCAGCACCTCAGCACAATTCCATAGGTAGCCACCTTTGGGTGGATATTTGTACACTTATTTTTCTAGTGCACTGTGGTTTTTTTTCAGCCTTTGCTCTGCACTTCTCTGGGGAGCAGCTTGAGATGCTTGAATTTAATGAGATGATGCTGAGCTCTGAGAAATCCAGCATGAGAATATTCCTCAGCCCCAGGGAGCCTGTGCTCCCAGCTGTACCTGCTGCAACTTTTTCTATCTAATCATGGTTTTCTACAAAGAGCTAAACCCTGAAAACACCACAAATTCCAAAATCTTTCCCATGTGCTCAGGGTGGGTGGTACCAGGACTCTTAATTCATCTCGAGTCGGACTTTATTAACTATCCTGCTTAATTACTCCTTAGCATGGGTAGTTTCCTGAGCTCTCCAGAGGAAAGTAAAGCTTCAGGAATGGCTCCTCCCAGCTGTGAGCTTTGCCTGCTTCCAGATGTGCAAATAAAAGAAGCGACAAGGTGTTGTCCTAACTCAGAGGAAATGAAATGCACAGCCCATTTCCTAAACCCTGCCCTGGCCCTTCCACCATCCAGCACCAAAATCAACATTTGCATGTGAAGCTTTGCTTATTTTTAAACATCATGGGTTGGATAAAGGGGGGAAAGCTTTGTGACACCCTTTGAAGTGGATTTATTTTCTTGTGGCAGCTACAAGTGCTCGGTATCTCCTTGCACATCATGAAGAACCAGCTGCATCCCAGGGAGAATGATGCTAAACCAGTGTCATACACGTGGAGTTAATTCCTTGGCTTGAACATACTCATGGTGGTGAAATGTTCCTGCAGAAGCCTGAGCAGAGAGGAAAACCTCCAGGTATTTTGCAAAGCAGGTGAAATCTACCCCAGCCAGGCTCCAGCTATCAAATCCCACTTGTGCAGCCAGCAGTAGGAAGCAGAAACATAAAACCTGGCAAGAAACCACACGAAA
>VYZU01051142.1:1706-40631 GCA_013401355.1 Ceyx cyanopectus
CCCCCCTCCCCGAGCGCTCGAAGACACACCCCCCTCCAAGACGTCGGTACTCCCCTCCCCGCCCGAGCGACTCGCGGTTCCGCCCCCCGCACATAACGGTACTCCACGCCCTCGCCCCAGGCTCTTGCAGCCCCGCCCCGGACTTCGGTACTCTCGCTCCCCGCCTCCCCAGGTGCTTGCAGAACGCCCCGAGACGACGGTACTCCACCCCCCCGTCCGAGCGGCCCCCCTAAGATATCGGTACTCCGACACACCCGCGCAAGCGTCTCGCGGACCTCCGCACGACGTCGGTACTCCGCCCCCTCCCCGAGGCGCTCGCGGCCTCTCCCGCCGAGATCGGTGCTCCGCCCCCGCTCGAGCCGCTGACGGCTCCCCCCGCGAGACGTCGGAACTCCGCTCCCCGCCCGAGACGCTCGCGGCCGCCTCGGGACGCCGGTTGTCCGTGCTTCCCCTCCGCCTCGAGGCGGGCGCGGCCCCCCCGGCGGAGATCGGTCCTCCGCCCTCGCTCGAGCGGCTCCCCCCCGGAACGACGGTACTCCTCCCCGAGTGCTCGCAGAACCCCACCCCGCTGTTTAACACGCTAATGAATTCGTTATCCCCCGCAGGCTCACCGGTGCGCGATAACGACCGGAACGACTTTAATTCAACAAATAGTCTGCACTAATCACTTGCGGGATCGGAGGAAACGATCAGCAGTACGTTTACGCCGTTACGTGCGTTCGGAATAAGCGATTAAGAGCGGATATCTACAGGTTACCCTCACACGTTACCGTCTTAAATAGAGGAGGAAAAAAAGTAAAGCTGGAATGCCAAAGGAATATCTACCTGACCCTCCAATCGGTCAAAAATAGAAGCTTTGCAAGAGATGAGTTACGTATTGTCTGCGCAAAGACGCCAGTAGGAAGGCTTCCGGGCAGGACAGACGTCAGAAACCAGTCAGATAACGTAGATGGATGCGTATTCCTTGTTCTACTAGCTGACATTCCTTCGGTCGTTCGCCTTTGAGCTTCATTAAATCGACATTTTCTTCCCGAAGGGATCCTTACCTCTACATTACTAATATGTTGCCTCGGTTTTTACCCACGTGCAATTGTCTGGCTGTGAATCTGATGATTAGGCCGTTTCTTGAAGTCTAGCAATGCGCAGGGAGATGAAGAGGTCTCCGGAGAGAATGAGAAAGGATTGGGCTTTAGGCCAAGCCGAAGAAAACCCTCCCTAACGTTGGAAAGGGTTCCTAAGCGAGGCCGGGCTGAGCATCGATCAAGCGCCGTGAATGTTTCACGGGACCTTATTTACTCGCAGATTCCGACTTGCAACGCTCTGAAAAATCTTCTCTCTCGGGACCTAACTGACGCTTTTTATCAGAACGACCCGTTTTCGTAACGGTTTCGGTGGAGAAGATTTCTGCTGTCGATGCCAATTAATATTATACGTGCCGTCGCACCGACGAATTGACGTTTTGTCGTTGGCGCTATTAAGAAAAAAGAAACCCCTAACATACGGCACAAAAAATAAACACAGTACTCGAAACACCGCCGTGTAACGAAAAACCAAAACACCCGACCTTTTGCAGAAAGCTCCCCGCAACCTCCTCCCTCCCTCCCTATTCGCCAAGTAAAGCAAATAGTCTCTGGACTCGGGAAAGTCACTGGTCGGAGTCCAGCCGAGGTCCTCGATGCACAGAAACTACCTCACCGCCGCCTTGGGATTTATAAATTTGATATTGAATGTGCCGGCAAAACCCTTATGAAGTTTATTGTCTGGAGAGCTGGAAGCCAATCCCTTTCTCTTGCATTCTGTTATTTTTCATATACTAGAACAGAATCGTTCGATGTTTCTGCCAAAAAAATACCGATGAAGCTGCGATTACTATACCTTCTGGGTGTGGGAATTGGAAGGGAACATTGCATCATCATGTTTACGATACCAAAAAATAATAAAAAAAATAAATAAAAATTCAACTTGGTAATAATATCAGATCTTGAAACCCTCCTTTTCCTCCTCACTTTCACAGGAATGCTTTCGGAGCAGTTGTAACTCTCGGCACGATGAGCTAACGGAGCCGGCTTAACTCGAATGCCGTGCGGACGGACAGGCGCTGCGCAGAACTCCCTAGGGATCTCTGTTTCACGGATCACGCCCAAACGTCTCCGCCGGATCCCTCTTCGCCTTTCTCGCGGGGACAGTCACCGCTCCCGGCGAAGCGGAGCCGAAGGAAATCACCGCGCTGAGGGTTTGCCATCCCAGCTTCCTCGCGATGCTTCTCAAAACGCTGTCCGTTAGCTGCAACAGCCTGAGCCTCACCCCTACCTCTGGGACATCGGGGCTCTGTCACCGCCAGTAAAGGCTGGCCGGCGGCTGCAGAAGGCGGCCGCGGCGGCGCCGACGCGGCGCCGGCCCTGCCGCGGCCGCCCGCGGCATCCAGCCAGCCCCCTGCCCTTGGCGCGCTGCAGCTGCCCTCGGAAACCACCTCGGTAAGTCCAAGCTAAGGTGCCCGAGCATGGAAAAGCCTCTTATTGTAACAGATAGAAGGATCGCGGCCTAAGCACGAGGGCGGGAGCGTAAGGAACACCAAGTGACAGCAACGCGCAGCACAGACGGTGGCATTTAACCCCCGCAACGCCAAAAACAATTGCACTGCGGCTGCGTTTATTATCGACAGGGTGAAAAGCGAACGCCCGTTACTCGTGAAGTCTTAGCAAGTATGCCCCTAAAAAGCGACTGAAAGAAGTTCTAGAAGATATTCCGTGCATATAATTTTCTAAAATGACGGATGCAATTACGCCTCCGTAGGGCTAAAGTGCCGTTTATTTAAATCCAGTGGGATTTGCCATGAGACTACAGGCTTATCTAATTGATGATACTCTTGCCATTTTTAATACCCTGCTTCACAACCATTAGCATATGCCACTCTTTTTTTCCCAGTACTATGCTCTATTATTAGTTCTTTCTATTAAGAGAAGTCTAGGTAACCACCTTCTGCAGCTCTAAACTGGATTCATTTTGTGATCCTTTCTAACTTACCGCCTCCGAGAAAACGCCCACGGAAACTGTCGCGGTCGATCAGCGAGCTAATTTTGCACGTTCTCTCCCGATCTCCAAAGCTATTCCTTAAGCAGAGGTTAAAAATAAACACCGGCAGAGGCCGCAGAAATAAGCGGGCGCTCCGAACAGCCTTCACTGCCGACCTAACAATAGGAAATGAGACAGAAGCAGAGCGGAAATCTCTCTAAGACACCGGCCATCGGCGGCCCACGAGCCTGAAGCAACGTACGTTATTTGGCCG
The DNA here is from genome assembly GCA_013401355.1 of Ceyx cyanopectus. Lineage (NCBI taxonomy): Eukaryota > Metazoa > Chordata > Aves > Coraciiformes > Alcedinidae > Ceyx > Ceyx cyanopectus. The sequence goes on from VYZU01051142.1 coordinate 4,993, forward strand.
CGGATAATTCATCCTTTGTTTCGGCCTCACAACCCAGCTATGACTCCAAGAGCCAATTACAAGAGCCCCCTCTGGGCCGGCTCGGAGAGAGGGCTCCGACGGCACTGCCGCAAACGGAAAGCGCTCCGCAGAAGACGTTTTCACACGAGTCTGCCACACGGCAGGCTCGGGAGCCCCGAACAAACGCCGCTCATAACATTACCTAAATCGACTTTCGAAACCCTAAATAATATTGCACTTAGAAACAACAAATCTAGCTCTCTTCTGGCAACACGCTGGGATTTCAAGCCGCGGTAGACAACGCAGCAGCGTGTATTTCTTGAGGCGACTACGGATTAACTCAAGCTGTTTCCTTTCAAGTGCTGAATCCACACCGTAAAAATCAAAACCCAGAGCCTAAGCTATAAAATTTTTGATCATTTTTAAAGGAATTTAGGTTGCCAAGCCCGCTCACAAAGATGCATTCCACACATCCATCCCCAAGGCTTCTGGAGGCCAAGTTCCGCACAACCCGGCCAGCACAGCCAAAAAGATAACACGCAGCCACCACCCGTTTCCAGCCAACGGCAGGCACGTCCATCCTCGTTAGTTCGCAAAAGGGTTATTTGGGATGGAGTTTGTGCGGATCACCAGGTTATCTCTGGTCCCAAGCGATTAACTCCGTGCGTCTGCCGCTTTATTTCTCTAATCCACCAAGGCTGCAAAAATCTGGCTCACGTACTGCAAACGGAAGACGCCGAATCTCCCCTGTAGCACGTGGAAATAATTTGTATTTGGAAACTGGTTCTCCACCACAACGACAGAAAAAATCCCCGATCCTTCATTATCCGCATCAGCAACCAAAACGTTTGCCGACGGCAAAAATTCCGAGAGCTTCGAGACCGATGCCAAAGCAAACGCCGTACGCCGCGAGGCTCGAGAGCGGATTTTTGTGAGGATACCTATCATTACAAGGGGATTCGGAGCAGCCTGAGGTTTCTTCGTAAGCTTTTCATTTAGATATAAATTCCAAGATGCAAAAGAAAAGGCTTTTGGCACAAAGGGAGCGAAAAAAATATTTCCGTGCGTGTATTTGAGAAAGTTTTTGCCCAATTACAGTTACTTAGCTATTGCAGAAAAATTTCTCATCTGAGCGCCAGGGAACGGCTTCCTTACAGTAAAACAAGGCTTCGTTTTCTCTTCTGCCGAGCCATCAAACCACTTCAGTTCGCTCCGCTAGGATCCCAACAGATAGAGATCTCGTTACCTGGCCCCGCAATGAAGTCAGACCACGTGAGAATCGCCGCACAACCAGACGGAGCCGAGGAACGAGTAGACATCCTACCTGCAGGAGAGTCTACGGAAGTTACTTGCGATCCGAAAGCCAGTGAATTCTGCGTTGAATTTAAGTTTGCAGGTTGATGAAAGACTGACAGTTTTACTGGAAAACGGACCGAAGGTAAGAAAATGAGTGTTTGCCAGCTTAACTGACAAGGTAGGAAGACAAAATAAACATCGGTACAGGTTTATTCGAGGAAACACGGATGAACAGCTTTCGAAAACACGTCCGTAAATAACGACTGAGATTTTTTGTAGCTGACAGAGGAAGATAGCGTGAGCATAATCTTTCAAATAAACCGCTACTGTTCTATTAAATACGATAAAATATTTATCCTGGGATAATCGCCTCCTTAACCTTGGGCACTTGAGTTTAACTCCAGAGAGAGGCATTATTTCATTAACAGAAAACAAGAAAGTTGCAATGTACAATTATTAAAATGCTCCTAGTCCTAACTAGACGCGGGGAAGAAAGTGAACTGCACTTAGGGGGAAAAAAAAAAAAAAGTTTAATTTCCAGCTCTCGCACACACAGAGATGCCGCGCCTCTCAGTAAAGCTGCGCTAACTACGGCAGAGCTGCACAAATGACAACGGTTACGGGTCTGACCTAACTTCGTAAATATACGATAATAAAAAGACATTAAACTAAAACTATATTATTAGGACTTTACATGCCGCTACATGTTTGCTTGCACGTATAAAATAGTAGTCTTCTTATATTCGACGAAGGGTAGCGCAGTACTCCGATTCCCCACGCATCCCCAAAGAGCGTCACCGGCAATCGGTGACTCCAGGATTCCGAATTTTGGCCAAGTAAACCCTGACCTCACGGAACACCTCGTACCTCGCTCACCCTGCTCTGACCTCACCCTGACCTCACCGAACACCTCGTACCTCGCCCACCCTGCTCTGACCTCGCTCTGAATGGCTGCTGAACAGCAGCGAGAACTGCCGTGCGGTTCAGAAATCCCGCAACATTCGGAAAAAGGAAAATAAAAGCTACGAGTTAAGGTTTCGTGGCACGTGGTTCCCGTTTACAGTTCTTCGGCCTCTCCCGGACCCGTTTACAGGAATCGTAACCAGGTTAACGTGTCTAAGTAGAAAACGCAAATAATCCCCGGCAGACAGTCACTGTTCTGCTTCGTTTCACTCTCGGGTTTCTCCGACTTTCAAACCTGCCCCGATACAGGGAACTGCACGGTTTCACGGGAAATCGGGGAAATTCCGGTCCGCGAGCCACGCAACACTCCACGCGGCCGTATTCACCTCATTGCTACGAGCTCCCATAAGGCTGGCTGGAAAGGAAAGACGGGTCTCCACCCGACAGAACACCGGGATGAACCGAGTCGTGCTGCGGCGGCGGCGCCGATGGCTGCGAAGCTCCGGAGAGGCTCTGCGCCGACACCTCCCCGCAGCACCTGGGCCACGGGCGCAAGCTGAAAGAGACTTCTCACTGCTCATTTCCTACCTACATCTTGCTCCTGCGCCTGTGTGCAGTTTGTACTTCAGAAAATACTTCTGAAAATTATATAAAAAATAATGGAAATTATTTTGTTTTCTTTCATTATGTCATTAATTATGAGAAGATGATTAAGGATTTTTGAAGCTTCCAAGTAATTTGAGGTTTTCCTGTGAAGAGCTTTCGAAATAAACCTCTTAGTCACTTTTCATAAAAGCTCAAGTACGTTAGCAATGCAATGCTTTTTTTCTGTGTATTTTAAATTAAGTTTCGGTTGCAAATCAAAAGTAAATAGGAAGTCTTACTGAAAATCTGGGAAAATGTACACAGAGAAAAAAAGATGCATTTAACGGTGAAATAATCAATGTTCTTAAACAAGCGATACCGCAAGTGACGTTGCAAAGTCATCTTCGTTAATGCATTTACTTATAGGAGAGTAAAGGCCACAGGAATTTGCAGCATTTTATCTACAAACCCTGCTACACATCTCAAAATGCACAACTACAAAGGATCTCCGTGTCAGATGGAGTTCCTAACATAATTCAGGGGGTGAACTTTGACCCTCGAGTGTGAGCACCGGTTCAGAAAGCAGTTCGTCAGGTCGTAAATAATTGGAGGGACATTTAAGCCTATGTGGAATAATACTAATTACATTCCTTAGAGAAGTGCTGCTGCAGATGTTAATATCAGCAAATCATCTACACAGCACTCTGAATATTCGAAGGAAATGAAACAAAAATCCACCGGTTCCAGCATGTACCGTTTGTTTACTTTATGACACAAGACGGCTTGAATTCAGATCTAGAATGAAACACCCCCCGAATTCCAGGGCCTTCCAAAGTTTTAACGCGACTCGGAAAAATTGTCCGCCCTCGGACGTGTTCCCGTGACACGGAAGGTCACGAAGCAGGAAGACCGGAGCGTTCCGTACCCATCTCTAGCTCTAGCTTCCAGCCAGCCCTCAAGTGCTACACCATGGAAAAGGCTGTTTACAAACCTAAATAAACCAAAAATAATATTATCCAACGGCTCCTAGTCATTTCACACGTTCAGATACTGTCAGGTGATGTGAGGAGCGCTCAGAGTATTTGGCTACACTTAAGGCTTTCTACCCTGGGCTGCCCTCTCAGCAGCAGAGATACTCCACAGGCCACACCGACAGCTGTGTGTTTTCACCCTCGGGATTAACCTTTGTGCACGTCCGACTCGAACAGACTCGGTTGTTTTCAGTTAGAGACAAAAGCTGTTACCGAGCGAAGCTTTGCATATTGAAGCACGACAAAGCGGACTGCTATTAAAAAAGTAAGATTTCTGTGGCCAAGTCCCCAAGGAACGTCAGTCACCCCGAGCAACCTCAACGGGACCTTGGGAAACTCACACAAATAGGGAACGGGACTTGAGCAGGGACCTTTTCCCAAGCGTGCGAGGGTAATAATTCAAATCCAAACCACTGCGAACACCTGAAGATCTTTTTTGCAAAAAATCTATGTGATGTTTACGTAGGTGGCTAATTCAGAATCTGGGAGGGATTCTATTGCAGCCTGAAAGCGGAGGTGGCAGTCACAGGCTCAAATCTCTACGTTCTGGAAAAGCGAGTTATTTGCCAAGAGCGCGAGTACAGCGCAGCGCGTACGTTCGCAGGTATAACTCTGCCGTTAAATCCGAGCTTGGAAAAAGCACACGGAAGATCTTAATTTAGCTTCATGTAAAAACTTGGCTTAGCAAAACCAGGCCAAATCCAGTAACAGAAACGCTTTAAAACAAGCTATCGGGTGTTACGGTCATGAAATAAGAGTTCTTGGTAGAAAGGGACCGCGGCTTGTGATCAGAGCTGAAAACTATTAAAAGCAAATGCTGGAATGCAAATAAAAATTTAATATTATCACGCTGCCTTTAAGGTTCTTTGAAGGAAAGAGTGAAATCTCTGCTGAAGTCAAGCCGTTCGGGGGATTTCGGCGCAGCACCGAGCGGCTATAGTCACACACCGTGTACCGCGTCTACCCGGCTTTGGAGGTTTGCCACAACAGATTCATATCCAGGCCACCTGGCTGTAAAGGGCGAGTACAAACCTCTTGAAATTCAAATACCGCGTCCTTGCCTCCTAGCAAATACGACGCGCGTGACGAAGGAGCGCGTGACGACGGAACGCGTGACCGTCGTTTTGTCTCTTACCGCTATTCTGCAGGCGTGGGATGAAAGATTTCATTTTCTCATGTTTCCAGGCACCGTGATCCGTGACTCGTCTCTTGGCTTCCCAGTCAGCTAGCTCTACGGACCTTGCGGGGCAGTGGAACAGCGAGAAAGGGACATTCGAGGGATGAACTAAAACCCGAAACTCCTCGAGATTTTGCTGGAGCCGAGACTTAAAGGGGAAGACGGAATCACGACGGACAGCAGCGCGTCCGCCGCTACGCCATTACCACGCCTATGGAACCATCAACTCCGCATTACACTACCCACCTACGTTCCTCACTTTCGACAGCCACGCGCAAGAGCCGCACGCCAGCGAGCCGCCCGAGCCGCAGCGCACGGAGCGTGCGCTGTGAGCCACGCTGCTCTCCGTGCACCCTCCAAAAGCCTGCCGAAGGCCGAGTACACTGCGTTTACCGTGCCTCACAACCACCGTTCTGCAGAGTACGCTGCTTTTCTAGTACTTCTTGACTGTGGAAATCTTGAGCTTTAGAACCTTTCGGACAACTGCATATTGGTCCCTTTTCAAAAAGAGAAAAGAAGGTGATACTATCCTCAAAGATAGAGCGATAGGAATTTCTGTGGTTTCCTTAATATTAACACAGATTCCTGCCACAGAAACCAAGGCAATTGTAAAAAGAAACAATCCCGGGTGATGCACGGGAGGGAGGGGAATTATATATACATATTCAAAATTATCATATAGGAAACGTTGCTGAAATGCTCTCCAAACCGTATGCGACTCCTTCCACTTCGCTAATGCAGTTATTTTAGTGTAATGCTTCATCCTCAGGGACGATGAGGATAAAATCCTCAGCTCATGTCTCTCCACAGACATCACTGTCCATAAAACCACTATATATTTTCCCCTACGTAGGCAAGAGGCAAAACAACACCGCCGTAGTTACTACCTCCCTGTTGCCGCATGATCAGTCACAGTTTCTGGCGATTACGTAACAAACGGCTACAGTGCCACAGTCTCACTTGATTTACAGTAACTTACAACAGGAAGAATACCGGACTTTGTTTCCCAACGGACGGCTTGCAGCAAACTCCAGAACAGAAAACGAAATGTTCTTTTAATGCCATCCGTTAGATTTTTACGTGAAATTCAAGTTTAGGCTTTTACAAGGTCCCAAGCAAACTGTCTAATCCCGGACTTTTTTGCAGAAGCTTCTCGGGAAGCTGATGTTATTGCTGCAGAGCTTTTGACTACAAATGGGACCGATCAAAGCTGCGGTTGAATATCATCTCCCTCCTCTTCACAGCCTCCAGCCTCGCTGGGAAACACCTCGGGCCGACGTTTCTGATTTGCCGTCTCGGGACGTCACTCCTCCGTGACCGTTCCTCATACCTTTGCAGGGTCACCTCCCTACCCTGGCAGAACTTAACGTACCCCGTCGCTGACCTCGCACACTTTCCGTACTACCACGCGTCAACAAAACGCATCCGGAGTAGTCTTACTCCGAAGGAAGCCTCACTTAGTGCAGCACTGACGTTTTACATTTCTGAACTAGAGCTGCATTTCCAGTTGCCAATACAAGGCAGGAAAAAAAAATCTCCAGACAAGAGGATGAAATGAAACCTGTAGATCACAGCTCAGCTCAGGTACCCGGCGTAGAGAATTGCAGTGCAAGTCTGCCCCACCTGCAAACCCAGCCGTCCGCGCTTAAGACCCTAAAATGTTCCAGCCTCAGCTGCGCCGAGGCCTCCGCAGGACCGTTCGCAAACTGCGGTAGCCACGGTTCCAGGAACAAAAAGCTGAAAGAGGGATAAAAGGGCATAGGCATACTCAGAAGATAAAAAGATAAATTAAAAATAAAATAAATAAATATATTTTAAACACCTGCACGCAGTCCCGTAACACTCGACAGACTTCGCATCGCTGACTCGCTTTTGTCTTACCTGCTCAAAAGCAGCTAGCAACTCGTGCTGAATTTTAATGCGGCATCTGTCCCGACTGATACTAAGAGATGTTAAAATTGACTATCGTGAACTTCGGAGTTATTAAGCTTAGCCAGTAGTCAGGAGCGGCATCTGTAACAAACAGAACCGGTTCCACAGCAGCTAACACACGGAAAAAAAAAAACCCAAACAATTCAGAGGGATTATTAACAAAGCGAACAAGGTACATGAACAAACAGAAGTTACCAGAAGTCTGGGTTTTCTCCGGTTGTTCACTGCACCGTATCAGTTACTTGAGCTTCAAACAGAGCAATTAAAAGACATCTGAGAAGCCTTGGAGAATCCTGGTGCACAATTACCTCCACGGCAAAACTTGGGGCTTATGTGCTGCAAAGTGCTATTCCAACAGCAAACAGCTTCCTTGCCTATGATAGAAGATGATCCAGGAATTCGACTGGAGAGCTCCCAGGCGGCTCTGTTCCGCACTACGCGTGCCTGAGGGCAATGAATCCTTTCATACTTCTTGCACCCCGGGGGGAATGTTCCAGACACCTTAGAGAGGAGCTCCCCTTCGTGGAACCACATCACACAACAACAAGCAGGAATTCTTCCCGAAGCCAAGCTACGATTCTATGGAGAGTTACCTACATGCACTATCGCTTCGGTATTTTACACGCAGTCGGTACTCTGGGTAGACGCCAAGCTCAACTGGCACAACATTAGACCCGTGTCATCCCGACTTCAATTAAGCGCTGCAGCGAGAAATTATTTTTTTTATTTCTGGATTTTTCTACCACGTGAAATTGTCACCGAAACAGCACAAAAATCCATAGCGACGTCTCTCGCATTTTTCGCCATAGCTTCGTAAAAAGCGAAGTGACGGAAAAGGACTTAATCGTTAGCAATTACCATTTTTTTTCCTTATTTTTGAATTGTTGCCCTTACACATTAGATCTAAAGTAACACGCGATACCGTCTATTTTCACACGTAGTTCCGAGATTGAAAGCTGCACGAGGATCACGAGAGAAGAAAATCGGCTAGAACTACAATAAAAATACACAAGATGGACTTCAAGAAACAGTGTGGACATTTAAAAGTAAGAGATGCTCAATGATTGCAGAAAAAAAAGGACCGTTTATTGCACTGTCACATCTGCTATTCTCAGGATCTTACTATAGAGTTATAAAAAAAAAAAAAAATGTAATAAGTAGTAACAATTTTCACTCGCTTCCTTAAAGACGACTCGGGTAATTTATGGCCTTAAAGCATCCGTATAGCTTTGACTTTGCGTGCGGCAAAGGCTGACACCAATACGTGGGTTTCCTCAGAAGGGATTTTTAAAAATCATTATCCTATTTCAAAACGTATCCGAAGACCGTGCAAGAAGATTATTTTTACTGACGTGAAATGACCTTAAATAATTACATCCATAAGGATAAACTTTAACAATCACAAAGTGAAATGAGAAGAAGCAGGTCGCCGCTAGGAAGAGACAAACGAGTCGCAACGCTCGTCTATTTCGTAGACGCAAACCGAAACACGAGTTTTTCCATACAGCTCGGGGGAGCGGTCACCCTGAGCTTTCCCATCCCTCAGGAGAGGCCTACGGTGCTCTGACAAAGTGCCGGGACGAAGCACATCTTTGGACCGTGAAAGGGAAGTATCCAGACCGGTCAGGAGTTCTGCAGACACGTAAAACCCTTTCTGGCAGGAGCACGGCTACAGTTAAGTAACAGAAAAGGGATTCTCTTCCACCTTCCCTGTTTGGAGCAATACGCCAACACCACCGCTCTCCTGTAACGCGTAGAAATCGCAATACCACCGCCCGTGCCCTCAGAAAGATACCCGCGCTGCCTTTGGAAACTACTCGAGAGCCAAGAGCTGGGTTTGCAACAGCTCGTCGCACGCAACCGTGGGACGGGTGGGACGTTCCTGCCCACCCTCTCTGTACCGCGAGAGCTCCGCCGGGCGGGTGCTACGAAACACCATCAGGTTTTGGGCGGTATCTGCACACAGCGTGTGCCTGCCGGGCCCGGTTCAGCAGCGACAGGTTAAGTAGTTGCTGCCTTTGTTTGCTGCAGGCTGGTGCAGACGCACCCCCTGCCTAGCGGCTCAGCACGTGTGTTTCTGAAAAAAATAGCTAACTAAAAAAAATTAATTCTCGGTATTACAAGTCCACCAGAGCCCTCCTGGACAAAACAGCAGAACCCAGATAGGGTTAGAGCAAGGATACCCCATAGCAGCTCACCTAAATGCTAATTAAAAGGCAAGGCGATAAAGTTTGCTTCTCAAGAATAACAGAAACCTAGGAATCTGGAAGAGAGAACAAAGCAAAAATAACACACGACCGTCGTCTGTGCGCTCATTTTGCCTGCAGCTCGTCCCTGTGTGGCAACAGCTAGTAAAAAAATCTGTTTTCCATCTGCGGGCAGACCGTAAATACAGATAGACCGTCGCAGCTGGCTGGAGCCGCACTGGGAAAGAACCTGGAGAGAACTGCGGACGGGGGGTTGGCAGGGACCCACGGCCCACACAGGCTTGTGGTACAGGCTGCCCCCCGCCCCCGGCCCTGCCCCCTTTGGTCACGTCAACCGTGCGCGCTGCCGACGGTCCTGGATCCGTGTTCCCAGGCGACCAGCACAGCTGGGCTCTGGGACCGGGAGCCGTGCGCTCCGACTCTGAGCTGCAGACACCCAGCTCCCGAGCGTCTCTGGCTGCCTGCTCAACACCCTGCAGCGGTCGAACAGGGCACAGACACACGTTCCGGGCCACTTAGGGCACCGTTCGTGGCACTAGAGGGCGCAGACGGGTTGTTCAATCGTGTAACCCCTACTTTGACGGTGACCGAGTTCTGCGACTCACAGAACATCTACAGACCAAAATGTTTATTTTATGGTTTGCCTTAGCTATGGAGGTCACCGCGGCAGGAACCGAGAACACGAAAACCTCGGAGCCAGACGGACGAGTCAAAAAGACAAACACGCACGTCCTGGCCAAAGACCTCGGGACGCCAAAGGAAGGAGACCCTGAAACGCTACAAACGATAAAATACCGATTGCGAACGATGAGAAAATGTACCGCCACTACTTGTTTTACCTAAAGTAGTCTCTTTTTTCCTATTCTCACTCTAAATCTGTCAGGTATCCATGCCTCATCCCTGCTGAAGACACGGGGACTTGCAGACATTTCTTCCAATTCCTTTTTCCATAGAGTAAACGAGACCGGGGCGGCAGGAGCCGAGGGCAGCCGCGTTCTTCGGAGCGAGTCCGCAAGCGAGAAGTGCGACCTGCCCTCTTAGAGGGCCCCACGGCCCACCAGGTCCGAAACCCCCAACCCGCCCTACTGCTGTGACGGAGCCAGGACCCCCCCGACACACAGAAGCATCCTGCTTTCCTATAGCTTTGATACAAATCACTTATTGATCTTTCATTTTAATAGCAGTCCGTCCATGGTCCGTATCTCACTGTTGGAGTGTTCATCAACAGAAAGAAGAGGTTAAGAGGTACGGTCAGGAAAGAATAAATTAAAGGCTTCTCTTCCAGACTTCTTCTCGTGCAGCTCCTACCTGTCAATCACTGGAATTTAATAAGGACTCTCATTTCCTCTGGGAGGGGAAACTAATACTTACATCTCGTGAATGTTTAGCAGCCAACCTTCCTATACATTACAAGACTTAATCCTGTTTTAAATACATCTATACAGACCTTACGCTTGTAACTCGCAAGAACTTGCAGAGCCGATTCCGCACACCTTAACTAATTAAAACAACATTAATGAGCAGTTGTCAATTTTCTTATTAGCTTGCACACACGGATCGTGGTTTACGTGTTTCATTCCAAATATGTGAGACTTCCAGCAGGAGTATATCTGTATTACTGAAGTTTCGGGGTCCTGATGGCCTAACCGTCCCTTTCCCCACGTGGGAATCGCTGGCTAAAGAGACTCCCAGCCACCTTGCAGGCAAAAAGGGTGACGCAATCCTCTCGGAGTTCCGAGGATAAGGATCGAGCCTTAAGCAAGCGTGGGACCGTTCAATAATAATACAGCTTAAATGGGCAGTAGCTGAGAATTAAGGCAAATCCCCGTTTCTTTTTGTTGGAAGATAAAGCTCTGCAGGCAAACGCTCGCATCCCCGTTAGCTTTGAAAGACGGAAAGAAAAAGATGAGATCCAAAGATCAAAAAGTGAAAACTGGGAAAAACTGTAGTTTGGGGTTTTATATTGTCTCCCAAGTGTCAACCTTGACCCTCCCCTTAGCATGGCAGATGTCTCCGACCAGATGAAATCTCGAACCACAAAAACAATTTAAGTTGCACTGATGTCTCCGAGAATGGATTTCTCTGCAAGGAAACCTCGTAGAGGAAAGGAACGGGGACGAGGTGGTCTATTTAGCACTACTGCACTGGGAATGGTTTTGCTCTTCCCTTTGCAGAGTTACAAGCAACAGACTATTCCGATCTCTTTAGTATTTGAGCACAGTTTGATTAGATCACAAACATTTAAACCCTACTGCAACAACAGATAAAGATATTTAAGGGACTCCAGGATTTACCGAACAAAACAGATTTTTTAAAGAGCAACGCTATTGTTCATCGTTGTGCGCAAGAGACAGTGTGATGGCTAAAGCCCGGAACCACCTCAAGTGGGAGGTTTGAGCATATAGAATGGCTAAGGTCTAAGCCCCCAGAACGGCCTATGTGGGAGATTCAGCTGACACAACCTAACTCCGTTCCCACCGTCCCTCGTTTCTCCAAAGTCGGTCCTACGAACAACCGTTTGCGCAGATTTTGGATGCGGACAGTGAATGCTTTTATTCGTTAATTCTCCTCTTCTAGTGATTTAAGAAATGGAACGGATAGAAGAAACATCAGGGCAGGTAATATCAAAAAGAAAGAAAAATCGGAGCTAAAGAGAATTTGTTTTCCCTTTTTGCCGGGAAAGGATAAAAAGGAAAGAAAAGAAGAAATGTAATCGAGTCCACAAGGTGAAGCAGAATAGTAGTAAATATGGAAGGGAAAAGAAAAATCACAGGAAGCGTGTCGGGATACTTTTGCTAAACGTCTAGAAAGGGGAAGAGCACAACAGCATTTGCCTCTGTCAACACCGTGTGCTATCTGAAGGGGGGTGCTGTTTAGTCTGCCTGGGCTGGATGTCTCCCCGAGAAATGGAAATTTGTCTTTTGTACTTCATTGGTCTAAGAAGCAAATCCATTTGTAATTATCTTTTTGGCTAGAGTACGAGGTTTTCCAAGTATCTCCTCAAGAAAAAGTCTTGGTTTGTATCAGCGCAGGAGAACTGCAATTCCTTGGAGCTCCACGCAGGACTGCTAACGACAACAGCCCGCAAAAACTATAGAAATCTACGAACCGGAATTGAAAGCATAGCTGTCCTTCGAGACACCAGCATCTGTCTTTTGGGCAGGCTTAGGACAGAAAGGTCAGTTAAAGGTAAGTAAGCTTGGCCTTTTCTCTCCGTTACATCTTCGCTTTTAACCCGCAGGTTAATTTGTAAACCTGAGAAAACTAGCAACTTTTCCATACGTTCGGACGGTAAAATAAATTCATATATTATCATTACAGAAATTCTGCGCTTCCTTTCCCTGTGTCTCCCCAAAGACTCCCACTTTTCAAGGCACCATTTACTGAATTATTGCCTCCTTGGTCTAGGGAACTCGGATATCTTCCCTAAGATATCTGTCCTCAAGCAGAAGAAAAGGAGGACTTGCACCAAAGGAAACGTTAAAGAACAACAAAGATGCAGAGAGTTTGCCACTTGTTTATTAACTTCCCCTAGATACACACGGGCACAAATACAGCCTTCTTAAATTCTACAAGACTTGTTCCAAGGCTTTGAAAACACAGGCATTCAAAACATTACGATAACCTCTTCAGAGGCTATGGATTAACAATACATTGTCATTCCACACACCACCGCGCAAAAATTATGGGGTTTTGAGGTCGCTATAGTACCATGACACAGACCGGGGGGACAGCGAGACCATTTAGGTTACTGTTTTTACCGACAGGAGTCAGAAACAGGCTTCCTCCTTCTGTTGGTTTCTAAAGGAGCTATTTGACTTAAGAGTCAAATTTAATCCTCTATTTCCAAACTCCACGTCCTCGAGCCTGATGCTCGAGACAATCCGGTCTCTGAACACATCTCTAAGAGAAGTTTCGGTCCCGCTCGTTCGTATTTCCGGGGAGACGGCTCGTGCCGCTTGCAGCCCAAAATATCGTGCCGAGGGGAAAACTCCACTCTGGCTTTTGAGGCGTTTCTTCTAAAACACCACCTTACTGCCATCAAACGCTCGCTCCTGTCAGCGCGGAGTACGTGGGCTGAACGAACAATATCCGAGTGTGTACTAAAGGCCTTCACTGAAGAGTACATAAGGAGAAAGGAATGTGCTGTAGCATCTGGCCATATGAAACAGAGATCCAAGCTCCATGCATCCCATCAGTTTCGTGGTTCAGTTGAAAATCTCAGGGCACCCAGAGGAGAGCGAGCCCCCAGCATCCCCATTTACTCCTCCTGTGCCATAAAATGAGAACCTTAACTTATTTCTCTGCCGCCTGGCTAAGCTGCAGACTCAACCGCAAAATGAAACGCGCGGAGCTTCCCTTGCGTTCCTGCATCCGTAAAGAGATGAGCGCTACCTGGACAAGCTGCCTCCGGAAGACGTTCGGCCAAAAGCCTGAAGGACACCTCTTGCGCCACAACATACAAAGATCCTACTAATAAGCCACCACGACCAAATATTAACAATAAACACACAGAGGCATCATCTAGGATACTAGTGCTAGAATTTCAGGCTAACGACTATTTCCTCAGGTTTTGAAACCTACCCAAGCACTAATAAAGCACGCAACAAGCGCTTTTCCAAACCGCACCGTTTCAAAAGCGACACCGGCAGAGGACACAGCAACAGAGGGGACAAAACCCCGAGCTACGGCCCAGTGCCACGTCGACGGTCTGCCTGGGTGTTTGAAAGCTCATCGGAGAGGGCTTCTAAGGAAACCAACTAGGAGCAGAGGATGATGAAAGATCCTTTCGAGGATAAATGTTGCAAAAAAGAATCATTTACTTCCACCCTCTACTTTTTAAACAAGCGGACGACGGCAGACCGCAGTACGGGGCTATGCTGTTAAACCTAGGGAAAAAGCAAAACAGCAATTAGGACAGAAGGCTTCATGATGATCGAAATCATTCAGAATAGGGACGAGTCCAACACCCCAACTACATACAGAATGACCTCATGAAACTTGGTGACCGGATAATAAAAGGGCAAAGGACAATCCAAGTAGATAAAATACAGACAGATGCCGACGATCGCAAAAAAGTAAAATCCCACACTCGCAGATGAAACTATAAGATTCCAACCATCGCCGTTCGGGAGAGATCTCTACATTATGACACACTCTGGGCTGCTGCAACTACTCCAAAGTAAATCCCGTTTGCTTGTTTTCATTGTTTTCATACAAGTTTTGGACTGTTATTTCAAAGCCAATCTAAAACAAAGAACTCCCTGGCTGCTGCATACCACATCCTTAAGAGTCCAAGGAATGTGCAACTCAGCTGTTTACACGTTAATTATCCTGATGTAACGTGGACGTTAATGCTTCACTGCTTTCCAGCTGCTGAACTGAATGTAATTATAAAAGAAGTACAATTTTAGCCTGCAAACGCCACTACTAAAAATAATGAGAAAATATTATGAACGCTGAAGAAATACGCTAAATACATTGCCTGGCTAGAACAGAAGCACAGTGATAATACCACAGACAGCTTCCTATCTCTGTTTAGGAAAAAAGGTATCAGGGAACTTGGCAGAGAAGCTGGCTTTCCTATAGTAACCTTTTGTGATGGAATCGAAGAAAAATGCAGGCTTTGAAAATGACAGATTTATTCCCCAAATCCCAAAGACTTAAACCCCTCGATTGCCTCTTGTCATCGCTGCAAAGGGCACACCGAGATGCCGTGCTTTTCACACGCCACCGGAAGGAACATCTTTTTAGCACAAGCCTCGCCTGGATTCCAAGAGAAGAACTACGGTGACAATTGAAAGCAACGTGACTAGGCAAAATTCATCTGGGGCTCTTAAATGACCTACTACCAGAGCTCGTCTCCACAGTTCTGTGGCTCCACGGTTCCACAACCGTGCCCCAGCTGCACTTTCCCCGTTTTTATTTATTCCAAACAGCTTTAACAGCAACTTTGGGGTTTCTCTATAAAATCATTCAATATCATACGCTTGTCGTTCATTAAGCTTTAAGTTAGAAGTCCGCGTGTTGCCGGCAAGATTGGTGCTTACAAACAGCTGAGTCAAGGAAAGGCAATTCTAACTTGCCTTTGAGAAACAGAGTGAATTCTGAATCAATTCAGGTACTTCAGCTGAGGCGTAGAGAACAACGCCGTGTAAAACGGGGTGCGTCTGTAGGGCAGCGTCTCGAGTTCTCGGAGACAAACGGAAATAGCCTCCGTTTGATGTTCCTGTCTAATCGGTACGCACATCTCCCACACGCAACATGACTTCGTGCTGCTCCCACCAGCTCTGCAATACTATACAGGGGCGTAAGACAGAGAAAAATCGGCCTCGCTAGCTCACCACGCACGCACGTTCAGATGGAAGAAACACGCCGGAGATAGATCAGATGCTAGAACGTGAACTAGACAAACGTGTGGCAAACGTTCCCACAAGCCGGCATAGCTGCATCACAAGATGTCTTCTGTGCCTGGAAGTCACAGGAAAATATGCAATTCCGCTTTCAGCGGGCAGCACTGACCAGCAGACCGAGCTCTCGCTGTTCACCCAAGCACCACGCAGGTTCAGCGGGAACCAAGTGATTCTAAGCCTAACAAGGATGTGCCCCAAGCGGGTGCCAGCTCCCACACGAGAAGAATGCAAACATCCCGTCGAGATTTACACAACAAAACCCCTCAACCAAACGAGGAGGTCCCTGCTACCCCCAAGCGGATTTGCACTCCAAAGAAATGCAGCCAAAGCAGCCAGACGCGGAACTACTTAAGCACGTCTCCCTGGCTCCCGCGTGTGCATCTGTGAAAGCCTCTTACTCACCACAACAGAGCTCCCCACAGGACCTTTCCACACCCCGTTCGCTGCCGTGGAGGGGCCGAGCGGAAATCTCGGCCCCGGCCTCCGCGTGGGCCGGCGGCTCCCGCCGCGCTTTGGTGCGAGACAGCTCAGAACTACTGCTCTACACGAGATTGCAACCCTTGATATACTTCAGAGGAGGAAGGCTGCTTTGTTTTTCACTTAATACAGAACACCCCTGCTTCAGCGCTTTGAAGATGTGCGTTCACATGGCATAGCAGTGGGAAGAAGCTGGAAGAAGGTGCAGACATTTGAGCATCCCTGCCTTAGGCACAGTTATAACAGAAGGAAATAGATACCAAATTATTTTTTAGACATTTCTCTTTTCAAGGTATTTAGCTCATCTTTGCTAGAGTCTTCACTTTTTGAATGTCTTGTCCGAAAGAAATACGAACCAGCAGATTATGAACCGTGGGAATCCGCTGGCAAATCCATTTCCCAGACTCCAGTTTCGTCGGCTTGAAGATTACCAGGAAAACAACAAGCTATCCTTCTAAAATGGAAGCACTTTTCACCACCTACTTAAACACATTTTGTTTATTTATTCCAAGTATTTTCCCCAAACTATACACAAAGAGAAAGAAAAATAAATATATACGAGAGCAAAGAATGTTGCTCATTGCAAAACACTTCCAGGTGGAAAAAACATTTCTGCTAGAGTAATCAAATCACTGCCTAGAGTAGAAAGCCACCCAAACACATCTGGACCTCTCAAATAAAAACATTAAACACTGCAATAAGAACACAGCACGTGGAATTATCAAAACTGCTCAGGTTCCTGTGCTACTTGGAGACAACTTACACAGTGAGCTGAACGGTGCTCGAGCACAAATTTATACCACTCGATATTTGGTTTAAGTATTCGTTCAGCAACTTACCTTTTGCAGAAGCCTGCATCAGAGCCTGTATAGTCAAGGCTGGAAACCTCCACTTATTCCTTACATACCACATTATTTGCTGAAAAGCATGTGCATGCACTTATTTCTATGAGATGTCAGTTGGATATCACATGACCTACGGTAACACAGTTGGACATCATCTGTTCCTCGTGCTAATACTTAAAAATAAATTACAAAAAAAAAATACAAATAAAAATCCAAACAACAAAATAAATCGGTTGTTGCATTAGCTTCTTAACATTCTGCACAGCGACGGACCAAAGGATGGAGAAGTCTCGTTATTCCACTTTTCCCAGTTCTGGACTAGGCAATTTAAAACAGAAAACTTGTTCTCATTTGCAGCCACTGAGGCGTCTCTCCTTCCTGCAGCATTGCCACCTGCCTGCTGAAGGACCAGAGGCACTAAGCAACCCAAATCTGTCAGGATCAGTATGTACACCTGAATGTGTATCTTCAGCCAAACACCATCATCACAACCCACAGGAGACCGTGGAGGGAAACAAAAACACATCATCTTCTTGCTAGTGAGGACCCAAATGTCTCCGAGGTCCACCCTCAAGGGAGCGAGTGAATGCTTTATCTGTTCAAAAGGCTTAACTCTGAAGACACCCCTTGGCACACCCATTTCCTATGATGTGAGGCACGCGAGGACAAGCAGAAACTGATCTCCGAACTGATCTCTACAGTCTCAGATTGCCCTCTCTCTTTTTCACTGGGGTATGTAGCCATCACCAGCCTGGGGAAAGCCCAGAATGCAGATCAAAGCTAATTTAACTGCCTGTGGAATTGCTACATCTATGCATGCCTGCCCTTGGAGCTAATTAAACCAAAATAATAACAGCCAATGAAGTGACAGCAACTGTTTGCTTTCAGAATACAGAAGAACACAAAGTAACATCAGGGGTACACAACCACTTAAAGAGATTCAGAGTTGCTATTTGCACAAAGCGAAGACTCCAGGTAGGTGAAAGAGGTTTTGTTTTACCGAGGATAAACCGAGTTGCTAAAGAGTGTGGAAAAATGCTAATCAAGACACAGACATAGGTAGCAAGATATACCAAGAGATGAATAAAAGTTTGAAGTGTCAGAGGTATAAGAAAACACCACTTCACACTGAATTGTTCAGGAAAGCATGACACTTTTAACAGTAGAAAAAGCAATAAAAAAAAAAAAAAAAAAAGTCAGAGGGGAAAAACCTGTGGCCTCAATCCTGCATTTAGATCAGGGTCACAAAAGGGTCATCATCCCCTTCCCGCTAAGGTACTGGTTTGAAAGACTCCCAGAAAGGTGAGGAAAGGAAGAGGGAAACGCACAGAACGGGAATATGCGCAAAAAAAGCTCTTTTGCTGGGCCAGGACCACCACAAAACATCCTTAAGGCCGATTCAGTGTGCTCGGTTTACCGATCCTGAATTACCGAGATGTGCGCAAGCTCCAAAAACTGCAGCTCGGAGAAGCCTTCCAACATCGATAATCATCTAAATGCCATCAATACGTTAAGGACTAATAAAAAAAGAAAAGCTCTAAATATTCCTGCCATGGATTTTCTTGCACATTCTCCAATTCTTATGCATTCTGGTTGACTGTCAGCCACGTGACTCGAGCAGTTTGACCTCTCGTCCCAGCAAGTGCTAAGAGCACAGTGGCACGTTGATAAGAATTTTTTTCTTGAACAGATTCAACTCCTCCCGGCACCCTCCCTCTGAAGGAATATTCCACGTAATACTCAAACTGGATTCATGCAGAGAAAGTACTCTCGAAAGTCATTTCAACCCACAGATTTTCAATGGAACTGCTGTATTCCCTGCAGCCACAGCAGAGACCACAAGACTTGCAATGAGTACAGACCCGTTCTAGCACAAGAACGAGAGAGACGTGAAGGGAGAACTGAACCGACGGGTCAGATCTTAGATACTAGATGAAGGCCTGTCCTTCTCTACACAGTGAAGCTCTCCAGATCGTATTGACACACACATGAAAACCCCGTAATTTTGCTTTAAAGACGCTGCACTAATTACAGATATCTAATTCCTTTGGGATATAGCATTTCCTGCATGTCCAGTCACTGAAATACATTAAAATAATCAGGCTACCATTAAGCAGCGTCTTGAAGTTTAATTCCATCCACTGTATTTCAGTGGGATCGCTTGGGAACACCAAAATCCAAAGCGATATTTACAAAAAGAAAAGCAACATTCCCTCCCTCATTTCTAATGATTATTTTAGCAGCCTGCTTAAGAGCACTTAAAAGAGGACAGCAAAGACCTCCTGTTGGCCCGTGCACAAAATACTGATTTTCCTTAAGGTTTGTAAGAGGAATGCAGTTTAATTAGACCCAAAAGCTCTTCTAAGAGAAACATCCGTATTCCTAAAAACACACCCGGTAGAGTTTCTGAGCCCTCACCTCATAAGCAAAGGCTCAGAGAAGTAGCACAGAAGGATGGGTGCCCGAGAGACGCAGGCTGGGTGCAGTAGGACACTCACTGGAACACTCAAACTGCTCTGCAACTGTCTCAAGCCCACAGTTTGCAGAAATGAAACGAGCTCCCCCTTCCGCCTCATTTTCTGCTTTCTCCGAGGAAGGAGCACTCGGCAAGGAACCTTCCAAACCAGGAGCAAAGGCCAGCTTTGACATTCTCTGTTCCGCTCCCACTTGTAATTGCACAGGAGAAATATGTCAGGGCTCCCGTCCACGCTCCAAAGGACAGCGCCGCTGACCTAAGCCACGGACAAACAGCCCCGGGAGTGATGCTAGAACCCGGGACACCCTTCTCAGGCACACATCCCAACTATGACAGTCCGTACGATCCTCCTAGGCCAAAAAAAACCCACCAACAAACAAAAAAATAAATAAATTCCAAGACCAATGCGTACTTTACACATAAAACGGACCCATTTCAGAGGTCAAAGATCCAGCACTCCACTACAAAGCAGCCTGCTGCACCAACACTACCCTGCACTCCTGGACAAGGCTGTCAATATCCTGGCACACAGCATCCCCACGCAGCTTTGCTGATGCGGCCCTGACGCTGAACGGAAGCAGCGGCCTTTGCTCCAGAGCAAAGCCTTAACAAGGACGGTTCTAGTTCTCTTGTGCATTTGTGGTTTGTTCGATACAACTAAGCAGCCGGAAAGCTCGGGAATTGTGAATATTAAGTAGAGGGAGACCTCTGCTGGTTACATCAGGTAAGGCACTCAAACCCTGAAGCACGGAGGGGTCAGATCCCAGACCCCTGTCCTAACCATCCTCCCATTTCAGCCGCTGCTTCAGCAGTTCCCCGCACAGGGGCAGACACAACTCAGAGCTGCGTGATAAGGGGCAGTGCCAAAGCCACCCGCCCGACGCGGGCACCGGGAGAGCGGGAGCCGAAATGGAAGTAATTTCCAGCCTTGCTGGTGTTGCTCAGTACTACATCTTGTGGTTAGGGAACGCTTGCACCACACAGAAATCGCTTCACATCCACGTCAGCTGCCGGGTAAGCAGAGGCCACAGAAACCACAGGGCACAGACTCCAGGACCCAGGAGGCCCGTGCACCCTGGATCCCGGCTCCGAAACACTAAAGCTGTTCAGCTGCGGCTGCCTCCGGTGGTTCAATCGCAAGAGCTTAGAGCAACACTGCATTTCTTTTTGAGAACTCTGACGTTGTTTCCTACCCTAATGTCAACTAGTTTTAGTTATTCTGTGCGTGCTCAGCTGAAAAAAACTAACACACGCGGGTTTTCTTAAACATCCGTGCTATACAAGTTACAGGATATACGCACATACATCCTTGTTGCAAAGGACAGATGGCACCGCGTGCTTCTATCTGCCTCTCAAAGTTTGTGGTTCCCTGTTTATTATCTTTATTATCCCGCTTCATTCTTACCAAAATGAGTCAAAACACAACTCTCTGATGGGTCCCTTTTTTGTAGAAAAAGAAAACCCAAAACAAAGTATTTTAAAGGAACTAGTCTTGAAAGAGACTGTATTTACTTCGCCTTGTCAATTTCCAGTGGATTTCAGATGTGACACTAACCAGAAAAGTTTGACTGCTTCACAGAAGGGCCAAAAGAGGAAAATAAATAAATACACTGCCTCCAGCCGACCCAAATCCATTTTCTGCAACACACGCTGAACTTATATTTACCGTTTGTAAAACAAGTCCTACCCACGCTACGGAGCACATGCCTTTACAGATAACAATATTTAACTAAACAAAGCTTAAAGCAACAAAGCTGCCCTGACTGAGAGGCCTCTGGCTTTTGGAGCCAGGCAGCTTGTGTGACCGCGGAAAAAAAACCCACTGGAGGCTGCCGTGGTCCCCCTTGCAGAACGCCGTAGGATGGGTGCCCAGCGAAGTGCACCCCAGGGCTCGGCGAGTCCCGGGCACGCAGACACTTACTTTGGGCTTCCACCGCCGTCTGCTCCGCCGCTGCCGCCGCCCGGGCCTCCGGCTCCTCCTGCTGCAGCACGTCCTCGCAGCCGCCCCGCTCCGCCAGCCGCCGCCCCGGCTCCTCGCTCTGCGGGAAGGAAAAGACGGGCGGGGAGCCCGTTCAGCCACCGGACAGCAGGGACGCGGCCCCACACCCCGCGACTCCCGCCGCCCCCAGGCACCGCCGGACACCGCGGCGGGAGGCTCCGGGGCTGCCCCGCCCCTTGCCGATGCCCCTTCCCCTCCCGGCGGGGCCTGGCCCTGCTGCTCTCCCGCAACTCGGCTCCCAGCCGCGGCCACCTCCGCGGAGACCCAGGCGGCGCCGGTGGTCCCCGCCGCGGGGGCACGGGGGCAGGACGGCGGTGCGCGGTCCTGCGGAGCTCCGAGCCCGGAGAAGGAATCTGGAGGCGGGCTACCCAGCACCCCCCGGGAACCAGCTGCGAGGGGCTTCTGGGAGCTAAGGGCACCAGCAGCTGCTCGGCTTCGGCGCAGCAAGCCTCAGGCGCACGACCGTGACTGCTAATGGCCCGGGCCGCGCGCTTCCCGGCATTCCCACGGCATCCCAGAAGCAGCACACACAGCCCCGCAGATTCCTGCCCACCCTCCGCTGCTGGGCCCGAGGGAAGGATGCGCGCCCCTCCTTCCCTCCAGGGCAAACCAACCCCCCCGTCACGGCGGGAGAGTAACGCCAACGAGCCGAGCCCTGGGGCGGCAGCTGCGGAGATTGCCCCTTTCCTAATAGCAAAGCACCTGAGAAACACCGCGCTGCCCCAGCCCTCTCCAGCCCCATCAGCTCTTCCCAGGCTGCCGCGCTCCATCACGGCTGCTCAGAGCCTGACAAAGGGGATAGGGACCTGTTCTCCGAGCACCCCCGCAGCCAACACAGCCCCTCTCTGTACCACCTGCCTTCCGACCGACAGACAAGAAACCTTCTGCCGCTTTCCCCAAAGCATTTCCACCCCTCAATGGGGGCCATCATTCTCAGAGGTCAACATTTCAGTCGGGACTCTCATCGTGACATGACTTGTTTGTCCAGACGCATTCCTTGGAAAGATTCGGCCTAAAACCTGTCTAAGTACCGGCTCTCTTCACACCAATGTTAGTTAGGAACCGGGCCTGGCAGCACCTGGAGTTGCCTTTGCACACTAAGCCAGCCCCGCTATCCTCATCTCCTGTTCCCCCGGACAGACGCGTTTGCTTTGGGTGGATGTAAAACCGAACGCTACGGATCAGAAAGCTGGTCACTGGAACAGCTACCTGGGCCAAACAGGAACATGAAGGTTTCACTCATGAGCTTTCAATAGACACCCAGAGCTCCACGAGCTAACATCACGCCCGACCCCTCGGGAGCTCACACCTCTCCCCTGCGGCTGGCACCGCCCGGAGCCCGAAGTCCGCACAGGGGCCGTGCCACGCCGGGAGCGCCGGGGCCGGGGTCCCGCTTCCCACTGACCTTCAGATAGCCCGAATCCCGGGGCGTCAGCTGCGACTCCGAGTATTCCTCGTAGGTGCGGAAAGGCCCTAGGGGAAGCTGCGGAGAGCTGAAGGGAGCTGAGGAGGAGTGAGGGGGACTGAGGGAAGCTGAGGCGCTCCCACCCTCCAGCCCGCGCGCCTATAACGACTGCGCAACAGCTGCGGCCGCACGTGCGGCCCCGGCCCGCCCAGTCCGCGCGGCGGGGCGCGCGACCTCGCTGAGGGAGGGGCGCGCGCCCTCGCTGAGGGAGGGGCGCGCGCCCTCGCTGAGGGAGGGGCGCGCGACCTCGCTGAGGGAGGGGCGCGCGACCTCGCTGAGGGAGGGGCGCGCGACCTCGCTGAGGGAGGGGCGCGCGACCTCGCTGAGGGAGAGGCGCGCGGCCCATCTGGGAAAGGGGGCGCGCGAGCCCCGGGGGGTGTTTCCCTCTCCAGAGCAGACCCCGGGGGCGTCCCCCTCTGCAGAGCAGACCCCGGGGGTGCTCCCCTCCCCAGAGCGGTTGCTGCTGCTGCTCGGTGCCGTGCCAGGCGGGCGCAGCGGGCGGTCCCGGCCCGGGCAGGCGCTGTGCGTACCGAGCGGTGCCCTGCGCGGCCGCAGCCACCCCACACGATGCACCGAGCAAAGCCCGGACCCCGGGACGGACCCCGCATCCCCCTGACCCCCTGCGAGCACTCGCAGCCCCCGACCCGCCCTGGACCCAGCACGCTGCACCTCACCCGCTGGGTTCTTTCAGACACGCGGTTCCCTGATTGCTGGCCACTGTTCCAGATCAGGGTCTTTTTGTCCATCCCACTCGGGAGCACTGGAAGCGGAGCCGTAACGGGGCTCTGTGGGAGGTCTGTGGCCAGCAAGGTACGTCTGCAGCCGGCTGCCCGACAGCTCCTGTGCCCACGTCGAGGGCTGTGACAAGCTGGAATCCTCAACAAGTCTCTTTAGGGCTTGGGGAAATTTTGTACCCCTGCAGGGATGCCTGTAGATCTTAAAAACAAGACGTGAGGGGAGAAAGGGAGCCGGGGTTTTTTTTTTCCTTTCTGAATTTTAACAAATGCACCCAACAACACGTTGCTGGGGCACAGCTGGCAGCTCAGCACGCTCCACTGTGTTCCCTACAGCCCCTTTCTCTGCTCCATAGAGTTTTGCGGCTCTTTTGAAGGCAGCAGTTGTTGGGAAAGGAATTTTGGAGCCCTATTCGTTTGTTTTGTTTCCGCCTTTTTCTCCCTAGAAAGAACCCTCAAAAAAGCAACAACAATTACACACCCACCAACCCCCAACTTCTCAAAATACGCCAGCGTTTCCCCCGTGGGGTGGTAAATTCAGTTTGGAGTTACTCCCTTTGGGGGGAAACACACCAACAGCCCACGGCAGCCACCGGTCTGGCCTGCCCAGGGTAGCTCATGGCCAAACGAAATAAAAGCTGGGATAAAACACTACCTTTGCGGAGCAAAAACCAAGTCAGGTGCTCCCGGGAGACTTCACGTTTGTTCCAACGCTTGATAACGTCGTGCTTTGAGCTGAGCTTCCAGAGGCACCACATCTCTCCCCGTGCAGTACTTTGCCTAATCAACATCTGAGACTTTATATCTGCAAAGCCTGCAGGAAAAGATGACTCAGAAAGCAACGGAAGAGAGAAAAAAAAGGAGCAAATTTTAGGTATTGGTCCACATTGTGCAATTATGCCGTTTTTAGCCTTGCTGACAGAGCTTGGACGCATTGTGCTGATGTCCTAGGATGGTTATCTTCGTACATCATGGCTCCCTGGATGCCACCCCTCGCCAGGCTTGTACCGGCTCCGCTCCGTGATGGAAATTGCCTGAGCAGCCGCCGGTTCCACACCAGAGGCCACCCAGCCAGCTGATGCACGACCCCCTCCCTTCTCGCTTCCAGCAGCCAGACCGCCTCATGGTCCCTAAGTGCAAAACCCTTCCCCAGCGTGCCCCACTGCCATCGGCACCCCAGAGAGAGGGGCGGTAGAGCCCCCATACCACTGCTTGTCCCAGGAAAACTTTCCTCTGTGTGCAATAATGTTTAAAGGCAACATGAGTAGCTTTTATGTAAAATAAGTCCAAAATCTGTTAAAAAGTCCAGCAATTAGTGTTGTTGCTGTTGAAGCCAACAGGAGAAATCCACAGGGATGAAACAGAAGCAGCTGACAAGAGAGGTTGTGTCACAGCAGGAGCCTTTCTTCTTTCCCTGGACTGTCACAGCAATCTGTGGATTCCACAGGAGCAAAGCTCCCACCAGCGTACAAGATTAAATGCTGCCAACAAGCAGTACAGGGGGAGAGAAGCGTATTGGTCTGGCACCCTTTCTGCCAGTAAATCCCCACCTGCTGAAGGGCAGGGAGGCTTCCCATGCCTTTGGAGTAGGACCACTGGAGGCTCTGGGCTTCTGATGCAGGGTTTGGGACTCTCACCCTGCTCGAGGAGCAGCTGGCAGTGCAGCATGGCCTCTGCTCTGCTCACAGAAGCAGTAGTCAGAAAGGTTTAAATGCAATAAACAGATATAAATAAAAGTGACTGAACAGCAATACCAGTTTGAAATGTAGGAAAGAACACTCTGAAGAAGTTATTTTCATTCCTTAAAAGTCTCTCAAGTTGTCCATAAGCCATTTCTAAGTTTAACAGAGATATTTACCCATTTTTTTAAATGTCTCCACTCTCCTTGTGTCAAGCAAAACCATTTAATTTCTATCTAAAAGAGCGTCCAGAATGTAACAGACACTTGACATTCCACACCATTTAAATGAACTTCCATTTGGCTCTCCACTGAGGTTGCTAGCAGGTTGTTCTCCTCTGCATCGCAATAGCGTGCCTGAATTTTAATAATTACTGTAATATCGAAGAACCAGCCTCCCCCTGCAGCTTCCCAGCCCTTTGTTGTGTGACGTGGGGCTGCTCCTGTCTGGCAGGACACACCAAGTGAACCCTCGGTTTCAGCAGCAGCCATCTCGCTCCGTGGGAAACGGGTTATGAGGAGGGAAAGCACCCGCACCCTCCTCAGCCCACCGCAGACCTCACCCTCCCTGGGTGGGAAAGCACAGCTTGCACCGCCCCAGACGGAGGAGACCCCCTCCAGGCTGCTCCCTCAGCCAGATCTCATCCAGCAGCCCTGAAACGCGACGAACGCTCCTCCTCGGTCGGAACAGCGAGGGGGTGTCGGAAGAAAGGCATCACCCAGACCCGCAGGCGTGACACGACAGCGATGCTCATCCCCTGCAGGCACGGGGAGCCGGCCTGGGGACAACACGACCCCCAGAAGCACGGCTCCTTCCTCGGGCGAGTCCCACGGGTGATGTGCTCGAGGCAGGACCCCCGCGCTCCCGGCGGCCGCCTCCCCACGAGTTGCTATGGCAAACCTGGATGCTGCCGCTGCTGCTCGGTTCAGGATCCGGATTTGCCTGGAAACACACGGATCAAAGCGTTTTCTGGTCACACAGGCTAGCTGTCGACGGGAATTTTCCTTAAAGTAAGGTTTAAATAAACACCTTTTCCCCTCTGAGGGAAAGCAGTGGCAGAAAGGGACCGGCACATTGGCTCCTCACCTCGACAGCGAGCTCCGGGCACCCACCCTGGGTTGAGGCTGCAGACAGCACCCTCCTAAATGGCTCGTGCAAATGTTTTCATGCAATTAGTTCATTTAGGTGGCCCCATGCTTCACTGAGCATTAATTACACCTAATTGTGCCTGCTGCTGAACAGCAGATAAGCAGCATTGTTTGAATTCTGCGAGTTGGCATCAGGCTGTCCCGCTGGGCACGGTCGGGGCGCACAGCACCCCCGTGTCCAGTTTGCACACCCTGGCGCAACTCTGGCCCGGACAGCTGCCCCAAGGAGCCCCTGGGAGGTTGGTCTCGGTGCACACCACGCAGAGTCTGGCATGCAAAGGAAGGGCACGCACAGATTCTGCTCCACCCTGCCCAGTCACCGATAGCACGCTAGCCAGACCCCTGAGAAAAACGTGTAGCAACTAATTCAGTAATACATTTGAGGAAAGAAAAAAAACCCAACACGTACATCAGAGTAAGAGATGACACCACCAGGTTACAAAATGAAGCACGATTATATTTTATTCTGGTGTTCTCATCCATCCCCACACACGGAGCACATACACTCGTGCAAAAGCATTTGCTGCCACGTGGAGCGAATGCATCGGGCCAGGGGCTGCCCAGAAGGATACTGGGCAAAGCACCACGATTGCAATGGAAAAGAGTCATCTGGACCACCATCAGATTTAGAGCAGAGGCTCAGCAGTGCCACCCACCCTCATTATTGCTGCTCAACACCAGCAGGACTCAGGTTGGAAGGGGTTCTCCTAACCAGAGGCTGCCTGGGCTCCTATTAAGGCTTATCTGGTGAGGTTCAACGCTACCGTTTCTGTACGTACGCAAAGCGGATAAATGCGGATTAAAAACGCCATACGCACAATCACTCCACAGGTAACACCGCAATGGAGAAACTACTCGACGGTCGGGGCCAGAGGGCAACCTGGGTGGGAAAAAACACCTCTGAAGGTACAAGCAGCTGGAACCGCGTTTATTGCCGCATCGCCACGCTCGCTATGAAACGAAACCCTCTCTCTGTAAGCGTTCTGTGAATTATAAAATAAATCAGCAGCGAAAAGTGTCGGAAGAAACCAGAGAGTACCCGGGGGCCAAAGGCATCCCCGAGGTGCCGAGGGGCTCCCCCCGTCCACCTCCCAGGAAGGGGGTGTGGGAGCCACGCGTTTGAGCAGGAATGCCATGGGCCAGGACAGAGGTATTTCAAATGCAGACACGGAAGCCGTACTGGGATGGACTGGAGGAGACTTGCTCCTCCAGCTGTCCAAGAGAGCAGGAGGGACCACCAGGAAGGGGGCTGCAAAGAGCTGTCCTCCCCAAACCTGCCATCCCTTAAAAAAAAACAAACAAACAAACAAAAGCTCCAAACATGTATTATTGCCAGCAAAAAGTTTTAAGACCTCCTTGCACCAAAGATGAGGTGAATTAATTTGTTACACGTGGTCTCGTTCTGTTGTGGATGGGAGGAGCTGGTTTGCGAGAGAAGGGGAAGGAACAGACATGGATATACCGTCTGTGAGGTGGGGGGGAAAAAAATGGGGGGAAAAAAAATAACAGGGGAGAGAAGCACTTAATAGGTTGGCTCTGAACTTATCTCTTGCACGAAAATGATTGTCACAAGAGTCACTAGTGAAAATAAGGTAGGAAAATGTTTTCCATAAAGGTACCTTTCCGTTTCTTTCAGTAACGGAACATTAACCCGAGGTCCATCAAGTGTTTTCAGTTCACCACCCAAGGTATGCGGTTCCAGCCTCCCAGGGTGCCTCCCAGTCCGCGTGGTGAAGACGATCGCGGGCCCCACAGGACCGTCCACGTGTCCATCCAGGGAGAGGGTCACACAGGTGTCCCACGGGGTCACCCTCCGAAAGCGTCCAGGTGCCTCCCACACCGACATCCCCGCCACGGGGCACTACCCGAAGCGAAACTTGAGGCGGTACTTGACGGGGCCGGGGCTTTTCCGAGGCGAGGACGGGGCGACCTTCGTTTTCGGCGGTGGCTTCTTTTCGGGGAGGGTGACGGTGAAGGCGAGCTCGGGGGGCTGCGGCTGCCGGAATCGCGGGAGGAAGTGCGTGGAGACGTGCTGGGGTCGGGCGCGGGGGCTGCAGCCCCGCTTGGCTTTGCCCCGCTTGTTGAGGGCCACGTACCACTGGCGGCCCGAGCGCGGGCTGCGGTGGACGGCCGAGGCGTAGGTGTTGTAGCTGTTCTCCTGGAATCGCTCCCGAAACTGGCAGTCTGCCGTGAACCGGGCCTGAGGGGACAGAGCACAGCCACCGGTCAAGGGCTGCTTCCACACAGCCCTCCCACACTCGATGGGTTCTTCAGTCTCCCCAGAACAGGTCTAAATGGGCGAACAGCATCATAGGACACCCGGGAAGCCCGCTCTGAGACCATCAGGCACTCAGCAATTTGGAACACTCCCCCCCCCCTCCACGGATACTTTCCGTAGCTGCTTGCCCCGCTGCCTTGGGCTTCTTCGGAAAAAGCGGGCCGGCCTGCCCAGGCAGCGCCCTTCCCTTCCACCCCAGCTCTCCACCTGCCCTTCCCACCGAGAGAGAACGCAGCTCCGTGCCCCCTGTGCTGCAGCCCTGCCAAGGACTCTCGGGGTGAGCCTGTGCTCCATCTCCATTCCCACCCTTGCACCCCTCACATGGGCACTGAATCATCGCCTAATAATCTGGAAAGACAATTTGCATGCAGATTTTCACTGCTTCACTGAACATAGCTTTGATTGCATTGGAATTCTTTTTCTTCTTCTTTGTCTTAAATGAACTTGGGGTGTTTTGTCCCTTGATAACCTGAAGAAATTACTTTCAGCTCATGATCATCACCTCTTATAAACAGGGTGGACCCACTGGTTCACAGACAGGTGGGGGGGAAAGGCTTCCCACTGCCCGAGGAGACAGGCTGAATATTGACTGCAACAGCTCCTTGCTGTCAAAAGGGGAGGAAAAATAAACCCATCATGCAGAAACACAAAAACAGAGCCGTAACGCTCCAGCTATGTACCCACAACCGCAGGAAACCCGGCTGCAGCTTCCAGCAGCCCCTCTGAAAGCCTCGGGCACACTTCCATCTGACCACGGGCATGGTACCCGGTGCCCCGGCAGCAGCTTCTCCAGTCATACCTGGGTCGCTGCAGCCTGACTGCAAAGCAACACTTCAGAACTACTGATGTGAAAAGGCTGTGGAGCTCTCAAGCTTCGAAACCCCCGGCAATGGAGAACGAGACGAAAGCCCCAAGTAGTGCTTGCTAACCACAGAAGGCCCACTGGGCTGGGATCGTTTTTAACCACCCGATTTAACCAGAGAAGTTGAGTCCTGCAATACGACAGGGTCCCCCGCCTGCCATGCGTTGTTCTCCTCACAACACGTTGAATTAACTCTCTTTTTGCTCTTCACTTCAAAGAAACACCGCCTCGGTAACTCATTTTGGCTTTGCCTGTCTTCCGTACATCCTCAATGCTGCATCGCCCGTGCACGAGTATCCGCCTTCACGCAGCAAGTCTCCGCTGACCCCCTGTTGCTCCGGAAGCCCCAACACGCACAGCCACGCTCGGGCACCTCCCCACATCGGCTTCTGATCTCCTGAAATAGGGCCCCATTTCCCAACGGGATCAGCAAATGCCAAGAACAGAGTTTTTTGGCACAGATGAATTGACTGCCCTGCCCCAGGCTGGTCACGGCTGATACTGAAAATGGCTCAGGTGTCCTTTGCAAGTGCTGCTGTGAATAGAAGATGTCCATGCTCCTGCTCATATGTATCCCTGGAAGGACAGGTAAGTTTGGCACTGCCTCGCTCGCGGGTAAGCCGAATTGTCATTTCCAATGCGGCTCGGCATTTTGGGGGCAGTGGGAGGACCGCCCCGCTCCCTTTCTAGAGCGTCATAGGAGAAGTTCCTGCGCAAAGTGATTTTGGGGGAGCTGCTCCCTAACAGTCGGAGTGGCATCCCCTCCAAAGCGGTACCCGGGGAAGCACGGGGGCTCTCCAGCCCTGTACACGGAGGGACGCTGCGGCCTGCTCCCACCGGCAGCGTGTGGGGAAGGAGGAGAGCCGCAGCCAGCAGACAGCTACCCTCCCCGGGAAGAGCGTCAGCTGCTGCTTGGCCATCACGCTGACAGGCTTCCCCACATCCTGGCCTCTCGGCTCAGCAACCATCGTGTTTCAGCTGGGGAAAAGGCGTTTTTCCCAGCCCGGGGAAGTCATCACATCCACAGCACTCTATCTGGCCATCGGATTTGCTCTGCAGCAGCTCAGAGGCTAATCATGAAGAACAATCCTGAAGTCAATTAAATTTCAGAATCCAATCCACCAGAGATCTCCTCCAGCAAGGACTGCTGGGTGTTCAGTTGACTCGCAAAAACTCCCGAGAAAGGAGATTTACCCGAGCCCCCCAAGGCGAATCCATCCTTCGGGGTCCCCGCGAGCCCCCGCCGAGAGCGACACCGTACCCCCTCCTCCCCTTTCCATGCTAAAAATGTACAAAGAAAGGACTGTGGAGTTATCAACGAGGAAAAAAGCCATCTGTGCACGCAACTGATAATTGCCAGGATTACTGTCATTTTCTGAAGCTGGTGCCTCTAAAAAAGAACCGCTTGATAACTTAATTAAGTTGCCACAAAAAAAAAAAAAAGAAACCCACCAACTCCAGAAAACAAAACAAAACAAACACAAACGAAAAAGGAAGGCTGCTGTAAGCCACGGGGCTGGAATAAAGCTGGGCCCTGAGAGCCGGTTTGGAAGTAGACCGAATCCCTGCAGGAATGACTTTTATCTGCGGTTCAGCACAAAGTCACCGGCGTGACTCCCATATCAAAGCACTGCCCTGAGTGACGGGCGCAGGACGCGCTTTGTACTGCTCAAAACTCATTAGGCCATGAAATAACTTCATCCTGCCAAGGCAGGAAAGAACAACAGATGCCGGGTTTGCATTATCAGCATTATTTAGCCCAGCAATCTTTAGACATTTGGGTCAAGTTTCTACAAATTCGCGGCTTTCATCCGAGCGGAGCATCGTGTGCCCTCACCCCCGTCCTGACCCGCCTAATTGAGGTCCCTCTCCGGCACTGCCCTTTGTGTGCTGACAATTAAGCGTACACCAACGAGGTTTGATTTAATTTCTGCCTGCACCGGGGTATAAATCAAGGCTTCAGCTCAAAGAAGGGGCCCATTGTACGCTGCGAAGAAATAGAGGCTCTGGAGGCTCTGGGATCACGCTCCACCTGTTTCCTTCTCCTCTCCATCCTTTACCCTTCCGCTGCTGTCCTCCTGCCCCATCTTCTCTCTCGTTTTCTTCCGCGCAGCCATTGCCCCCTTCCCCCAGATGCTGCTCCTGTGCGGTTTCCTAAAGTACACAACCGTGTGCTCACCCTTTAAGCATTGTTAGGTTTCAGAAGCAACACTCTAATAAGACTCAAGGAAGAGAGAGGCAAGTTGATAAATCTCACTCGAAGGCGATCTACAGGCTCAGGCAGCATAAGCACTTCAGCAACATCTCCTTCGCAACCACGAGGTTTGCCTCAAAACTGCAGGGCAGACAACTGGCTTTTCCCCTCTTCTCGGCTCTCAGTCCCGATCAGGCTCCCTGGGAACAAACTTGAGGTGAACAAGTCATCTAAGATGCTGCGCAAGAATCGCTTTCATTTGTTTAAATGATCTCTAGAACTAACAGGAAAAAAATTAGGAAGCAGAATCTTGAAGTTGAAAAAAGAAATTAAATCGACTTAGAGGATTTTTTTCCATGCAAAAAGCCTGGAAAAAGCACAACCAGACCTGCAGGAAACCCCAACGTTCGGGAAAGCAGAAACACGAGCCATTTTTCCACTCTAGCTGCCATACTTCCTCACGGGCTGGACCTCACCTGCCTGAAACTCCGCATGCCCCACGCTGTCAGCGGGGGACGTGTCTCCTCCGTGGGCCAAAGCTCCGGGACCACGTCCCCTTCCCGCAGCGGCGCCACGCACGCCGCTCGCCGGGAGACATTTGGCTAAAACCATCTGCGCGATCTGCCGCAGAAGTAGCTAAAAATAAACCGGCAGCGCTCAAAGAACGAGTCCTTTTGATGCAAATACCCAACTGCAAGAAAAAAAGAAAAGTACTTCTCTTGGTTAAATGCAGTAAGCAAGGACACGGGCTTCGGGGTTCCCGGCTCCACCTGTCCCCTGTCTGCGCGGTGCCGCCGCCACCCCGCACGGAGCCCTCCCGGCGGCCTAGGGCTCGGCACGCCAAGGCCCTGCCCGGAAGCGTCGCTGCCGCGTGCACGTGGAAGTGACACGAGGCCTGTAATAAACAATACATACTGATAAGCAGGGGGGGTTTACTTACACTTGCATGGAGTTTTCCTTTTTTTGACATCGCTAAAAATTTGTTGCTGAAAACTCCTCGTATTCCTACAATCCCCTGAGACACAGCAAATATTTCCAAAATACCTAGGATGACAGAAATCCCAAAATAAATCACAGTTCTTTTCACATCAGTGTGACAAAGAAAAAAAAAAATATTTTTTTTTTTCAATTCTATCTCATAGGTTTGCATTTCCTCTTCTCAAGACCCTGCTGCTCAGCTGCCCGGGTCCACGCAGCTCCTGCTCTGTCCCTCTGCCCGGCAGAGCTACAGGTCTGTGGGGTTTGTTTTTAAAGATGCGTTTTAGAGTAGAATTTCTGACTTGGCTGCGACAGAGTGAGATCACCCCTGGGGAAATCCCCCTCGAGCGTGGGAAAAGCTCCTCGTGCCTACAGGCGTCCCACCGAGATCAGCCTTACCCGTCCTCCTCCAGTACCTGCCAGGCTCTGTAAATAAAGGTGCGCCACACATCATTTAAGGCTAGAAGTATCAAAAAGGTTTCTTAGGCCTTCTCTTTGCAGCAGGACTTGGGGCCGGAGGTGCTACACAGCGCACCCACAAAAGAAACCAAGCTGCTTTCCCCTCGAACAAGTATCTTCCGAGTAGGATTGGGCTTTGACCCGTGGCAGGGGGTATGTGACCCATAATTCATCTCTCGGAAGAGCTTCAACCTCCAAGCATCACTCGGCAACAGCACTGACACGTTCCCACACAGCACAGTGTTCCTCCAGACCCCCGAGCACCCCCATCATCTGGGGGTGGAGCCAGGATAAGCACCATGTCCCCACTGTGCTCTTCCCACCCTGAGAAAAAAAAAATAATAAATCGTTGCTACCTCTGGCTACAGCCCTCAAGCAGCCCCAGGGGGGTCTCAGCCCTGCAGGAAGGAGATGGCGAGAGCATCTCGGCCGGCCCCAGCGAAGGGCTGGCGGATTAACGTGCCAAGAGCAAACACGAAGCCGCCGTTAAATCCCTAAGGCCAGGGGATCGGATCACCACTTCCCATGTTTATTTTAAGGAGGAAGCGTAACTTCTGGAGGCACCCAGGTCCTGGCAATGAGGTTCCTGGGGGGCACTTTTAGGGGCCGCCGGCCACCCCTTCGCATCCCCCGTGCTCCAATCCTAGCGACCGCCAAGAGATGTGGGGTTGCGCAGCCCCGCCGCAACAAAGCGTGAACCCTCTCCAACACGCTCCCTGTCCTCGGGGGCGCCCCTCAACCTGTTGGCCTCTGTGGGGGTGTGGTGGACATGCTGACTGGAGAGACATGATCCCAGTTATTGGGGTGCCCTGGGTCAAGGTTCATTTCCCAGAGGGCAAAGCTGGGGTTCACTGCCAAAAGCCAAATTCTTCCCCACAGGGGATGTCTCCTCAGGGCAACGCCTTGGCGTGCCCTCCGCCACCACCAGCACAGGGCCCCAGCTGGGTCTGGCTCCGGTCTCAAATAGAGAACTGGTACCAGTGTCATCTTTCCAGGGAGCAGATCTCAAAGAGGAAAGAACTTCGCATAATCCAAGTCCATGTAAAACAATTGTGGCATCAAAGGCTGCACACATGTCTGGGGGGAGAGTCCCTCCTGCCGCACCTCTGAGGGGCAGGGTCTAGGGGGGGCATGGCGCAGGCAGCCCCTCCAAACTCACACCCTCCGGAACAGCCCCAGCATACACGCCCCATTGGTCCCACTCATCCCCTCGGCAGCCTCTCCTGGCCCTGCATCCGCAGCGCTCCTCGAAACCCCGAGCAAAGGTTTCTGGGCTCCCAGCACCCCTGCCCACAGGCTTCCCTCCAGCACGAGCCCACAGCGCAGACCAGGGCCCGAACGATTTGGTCCGGGCCACGTGCGGCTGTGGGTCTGTGAGCACGCCCGACAGCTGAAGCCACGCTTGCTGCCAGGGTCACCTCAGGCCCAAGCCCTCAGGCTCTAAGTGATTTATTTTTTTTTGTCCCTGACTGCCATTTCATTCCCTCTAAAAGGATAACACAAGCAACTCCGACCCGAAGGATAAGCCATGAGTTAGCACAGCTTTCTCTCAGGGGAACGTCAGCCTCGGTCCTATTTTTAAACTGCGTGTATCCTGTCACTGTGCTGGAAGAATGAAAATGCAGAAGGAAGCGTGGCAAAGTTAACACGGGGAAAGGATGGAAAAGGGCTGTGCAGGAGAGCCGGGTGCAGTGTCCAGCCCCCAGGTACGCCAGAGGGGTGCTCACCTGGGAGCACCAACCTTGCACTTTCACGAGCCCCCACTGACTCGCTTCCTCCAGGCGAGCGAACCCCACGGGTGGCATTTCCCAAAGTGACTGGAGCAAAGCTTGCTCCTCTCGCCCGGGCAGCATCCCACTTGAGCCCACAGGGAGTAGCACCCACACCACCTCTGACCCCTGCCTCCCAGGGTAGGCATCAACCCAAATTCAGCTTTCCCAAGGCTGTCTGAGATGCAGCTCACCCCAGGTAAAAGCAGCAGAGAGCAAGGGGCTCTGTCACCCTGGAGGAGACACCCTCAAGGCCAGGGATGCTGTAGCCCCGGGGCTGTACTGGAGGCAGTACCCCCGCTGCCCCCCGCGCCGGGACACGGTCAGACATCCAAGACATCCCCCGGACCCCCCGGCCACCCCTCCCCGGGCACTCACTGAGCGGGCTGGCATCATGGGCGCCGTCCACCAGGCCGTCGGGGTGCAGCTGGAGGTGAAAGCCGATGCCGACCCGGCAGTACAGCCGGCCCCGCCGCCGCCCCGGGCGGCTCCGCGGGAAGCGGCTCGGCACCGCTGCCGCCGCCGCCGAAGAGGAGGAGGAGAAGGAGGAGGAGGAGGAGGAAGGTGCGGGGGCGTTGCGGCCCGCCGTCGCCGGCTGCTCCCCGCCGGGCACCTGCTCCCGCCGGGCGCGTGCGGGCAGGGCGAGGAAGAGGAGGAGGAGGAGGAGGCAGGACGGGCTCATGCTGCCGGCGGGAGGGAGGGACGGCGCCGCGCCGCATCCCGCTCCGCCGC
>VYZU01051143.1:0-12318 GCA_013401355.1 Ceyx cyanopectus
GGTAGAAACCAGAAAGAGAGGAGAAATGTCAGTAGAGCTGAGAGCAGAACTCAGTGGCAGAAGCAGATTCACTCAGCCCCCTGTTCTGCTTCCCCCTTTTCTCACAGGACACCACGTTACTTTATTTCTGTGCCTTTTTTTTTTTCCTTTTCCAGGCAACTGAACTGAGCATGTCAGAGAAAACCAGTATCAGCCAGAACAGCTGCTGTGTTTTTTTCTGTTTCTCTGGTGAAATGGGATTTGAGAGGCTGGTGTCTTCTCATTGTCTCTATCCCCCTGGCATGGAGAGGAATAATAACAGAAAAATCTGTATTAGTAATCTGCAACCAAAGGATGCAGACAATACTAGATTCATCTCCACAGTCATCTAGCCAAAGGAAAAGAGATTAACCAACATCCTAATCTATTAGGAATCAAACAGGCAGGGAGGCAAAACATCTTCCCTGGAGACAGACATTCAGAGGAACCACATTGGGGTTTAGCCTACATTTTTCTAAAGCCAATTTCAGCCACCATCAGGACTCTGAAGTCATGGGGTTTAGGGTGATTTTTGTATCAGTGATTGCACCAGCTCCTGTCACTAACAGACCAAGGATTAGCTCCCTCCCTGACTGAAGCAGTTGGTTCAGTGGGACCAGAAGTCCCCAGCTAGCAGATCTTTTTTTGGAAAGCCAGGCTCTGCCAGCTCTCTGGAGAAGCAGCAGGGGCTGGGGTAACTGGAGAGGCAGCAGCCTGCTTTCTGCTGGAGGGTGCTCTGGCTTCTGGGAAGCTTTCTGCACTTTGCAAATCAAAACCAAACCAACCCAATCTTTGCCAGGGACGATCTGGATTTCCTTAGGCTATAAAAATGTTAAAGCCTCTAAACATATCAGGCCTGTTTTCCTGCATTCCACAGCCCCAGCTTTCCTGTGTCCTGCAGCAAAGATGGAATCAGTGACACTATCTCACACTGATTCTTCCTAAAGCATTCACAAGCTCTCCATGTAAAGGAAACAGATAAAGGTGATGATGGAAAATGCTGTAACCATAAACTTGGCTTTCCCAAGGATGATGTGTGCAAGATGCACATGAACAGGTGTAGAAGGGAGAGCAGCTCCATCTCTTTTTTGTCACAGATGTCATCCCGGGAGAAGGCAGCAGCAGCTGGGAGGCTGTGCAGTGAGCAGGGCTCCTCATGGCTCACAGAGAGATCTTGGCTGCTGTAGCAAATGCCAGGCTGCACCAGCCTCACACCAGCCTCACACCAGCCAGTTAGGTCCTTCAGACCCAAAGAGCAGTTATAGCTGCTGCAACATGTGTGAAGCTGTTCTTTTTAACACTTCTGTGTGTCCTCTTTGATATTTAGGTGGAGCTCAGTACTGATCCAGTGCTTTACACCTTTAAAGTACCCCAGGGCCATGGAACCTGCTGCAGGAGAAAGCAGCAGGTATTTGGCAGCTCATCACCTGGCAAGGGTTAAAAGGAACAACTTCTCTGTTGCTCAGGAGATGGCCCAGGTAACATCCACCTTTCTCTTCAGGGTCTTTCTGCTTAGCTGGATTATATAATTTGTTTACTCTTCGACCAAGATGTGGAAGAATGTACACAATGGGATTAATAATGAAAGGAAAAGGGGAAAACAAGAGCTCTGGCAGCTCCAGCTTGGTGCTCCAGGGTATTGGCTTTGCCTTTTTTCACCTAAGCTCTTCAGCATTGAAATTCTTCCCTTTGGCCTCCCATTTATTTTATTTTATTTTTTTTACTTTGTGAGGAATTATTAATGCTTTCTGTAAAAATACGCCATGGGTTTGATTTTTTTATTCTACAAACAGGGTCTGCAGAGCTTTCCTTATCTGTGAAGCTGATCTGCAACCATGTCAAAGCTGTAGACACTGGGCTGGGCTCACTGGGGGTAACTGGAAAGGGAAACCTGTCAATCAACCAGAAATGCTGAGAGCAGCACTGAAACACTTTGCTTTTTCCATCAAGGACGAGGGCCTCTTGGGGGATTAAACCTGTGGCTAAATTTAGCTACATCTCACCAGAGTTAGCATCAGGAGTGAGCAGATCAGGAGATCCTGGGGGAGTGACATCTGTCCCGGGGCAGGCTGAGCCCTGCACAGCTCTGGCAGCAGAGGGGAGCTGGGAGTGTCTGCACAGAGCACTGTGGGGACTCCAGGCATCACAGGGCTTTGCAGAGCACCTGCAGTACCTGCAACTGTGAGATAGATAATATTATATATAGCTGCACCTGCCCTCCTCAGCCTGCCTGGGCAGAGGTGTCTGGGGCTGTACCAGTGGCTGCCAGCACAGGCCAGGGCACAAGAACAATTCTGTTCTCTCACTGAAGGGCTTCACTGCTGAAGCCTGTGACTTACTGCAGTTGTTTTCTCAGATCACTCCCAGCCCAGAGAAGGTACTTTGAAGGTACAGAGCTTTAGTATTAACATCTCTGAGCATTTCTCCTGTCTGTTCTTGGTTAGCAGCTGGGATTTGACTCTGAAGAGCAAGAGCTCTGGCAAGTGTAGCAGCCAAGTAACATGCTGAATAAATATGCTCATTCAAAGCATTTTGATTGTTCTCAGTTTGAAGTAGAAAGACTGAAGTTCCATCTAAATATGCAGGAGTTGTGTGTGTGTGGTTGTATGTTCCTGTATTTACCTGGTCCAGGTGAAGGTCCTTCCTCTTCAGTGACAAAGGGAAAGACAGAGTCAACTGGTGTAAACCTGGGCCACAACTCTACAGCAGCCATGGACCTTGCACCACCTCATTTCCATTTGTGACACACTCAGCCTGACTTGGACACAGCAGAGCTTGATCTTTCTCTTTGGTTAGAATCACTTTGTCATCAGGCCAGGCAGACTTGAATTGGATCAGGGAGCCTGTGGCTTCTGAGACTGGGGAGAGTAAAAGAAACAGAGGCGTGTGCCATGTGCCAGTGGACAGACCCAGTCACTGCACCATTTTTATTTGTTGACAGCTTTTATAAAACAACTTTCCCCTTGAATCAGACATCTCAGAAAACATACATCGAGTTGTGTGCATGCTAGTGATACATCGGGTTGCAGGAGACCAGTATCTGCAAAACCAGACAGTTGAGCTGTCAGGTGAAATTCTGTTTTCTACTGAAGGGGAGGGACACTCACAAAATTAAGGCACTGTCAAGACCCAAGCCCACAAGTCATTTGACCTTTTGTACTGGCTTTCAGCTGGTTTTATGCAAGACTTTTATTTATTTCAATTAACTGACAACTTCAACTTGCAACAGGGACTTAACTTTGAATGCACAAAAACCCCCAGACAACCCCAAACCACTTAAATGCTGTTATTTCTATTCCCAGGGAGGAGGTGGCAGCAGCAAACCTCGTTGCTCTGGCTGGCAAGGTGCTGCTGAACCCAGCACTGCCCTTCTCACTGCAGTGACCCACCCTGGCCTGGTGACACTGCAGAACAAACTCAGCTACAGCAGCTTCAGACTGGTCTGAAAGCCTGAGTGTTCACTCAGCAGAACATGAATGAACTGACAGGCTCCTCCCCGAGGCAGGCAGCGTGCTTCAGACCTGTCTTACTGGGCACAGGCTGCTTTCTCAGACCAGGAGCTGGCCAAGAGGAACCCAGAGTGACTGCTGCCTTCAGCTGGGGCTTCTGTCCTGTGCAGAACTTCCATCAGCTGCTGTGATAGTCACTTCTGCAGCCTTTCTCTCTTTAAGACTCTAGGAAATGTTCCTCCCTGCAGTCACTGTGTTCAGAGCCCTTCAGCACACCAAACCACTGCTTCAGGCACAAACAGCAGCTGTGGGTTGGGACCACACTTCAAAATATCCCATTCTCTACAGAAAGATGCAATGATTTTAACAGCCAGTTTCAGGTCTGGGAATTGGGTGCCTTGGCAATTATAAATAAATAGTAATAAATACTTCTTTACACTCACACACTCGTGTATCCCCCAGGGTTACAAACAAACCAGAACCATGCTTCTTCCCCAGTTAAATAAGATCAGGTTGGAGGTGGGACACGCTGTAATTAACAACGTGCCATGCTACACAACACCTTGAAGTAACAACAGTACCAATGCAGAGCACTCAGAGCATTTCACAGCTTCAAACCTCTTGCAGATGCAGAAAGTGGCAATGTTCCTTCTGTCCACTGAGTACCAGAGGGAACTTGGGTGAGAGAAACAGCTTGGCCAGGACACCGGTGTCAGTGTCCTTATTGCATCTAAAATGTCACACTAACTGGAGATATGGCAGATGGGGGAGACAGGAAAAATTAGATCAGGCTCATATGAGGCCAGTTCATTTCCTCGAGTACAAAATCCAATTTCCACATTGATTGTGCCTTAACAGTGTGTTGTTTTGGTAGACATCAGAAAGGTCAGTGGAGACTCAAAGGAACTCGGGAGTTGCAGCACAAACCGTTACCTCCATTCACAAACACAGACAGGGAAAAGTTTCCCATCAATTGAAAATGCTGCAGCTGGGGAACTGGCACCCACTTATCATCCTGGCACAAAGCTACAGATCCCTGAAAATATGATCAGAATAGAGACAGACCAAGCAGTAAGCAGCAGCACAGACAGCACTAATGAAACTCAGGGACCGCCTGGCAGTGTCCTGGCTTCCACCTCTCCTCTGGGGTCTGACAGAGGAGGACTGGAGGATAGAGGAGGTCACAGGTGGCTTCGAGACTCAGCTCTGGAAGATTTTTCTTGGCCTATTTACTGGGTGGTTGCTTTTTTACTCGGCTTTTTTTGCTTTCCGTTTCCTCGTGCCTTCATTCAGCTCCTCTTTTGACTTTGCAGGAGGAGGAGGAGGATGGGACACCTCATGGGAGGCCCCGTGCTGATGATCGTGATGGTGACTGGTGTGTCCACTGGAGACAGAGCCAAAGAAAACTGGGCAGAGGAAGTTTTCCACGGGAGCAAAAGGTGAGGCGTGCGAGTGAGTCGCCGTCATGAAAACCTGTTGTGCAACAGTGAGAAAGTGAAAGGTCACCCACAGCAGCTGTGAAATGCCAACCAGTGAGGAGCACTGCAGGTACCCCAGCTACATGCACCCTACTGCTCTGTGGCTCAGGGGTTCATCACAAGGATCTTCCACCATGTGCCCATGTGATGGAGAATTCAGCCTGGTGAGTACAGCCAGCAGCTGCCTCAGTGGCTCAGCTGAACACCCCAGTTTCAGGCTGCACCCTTTCTCTGGTTCTGTAAACTTAGTTTACAGAACTTAGTTCTTACTTCTGCAGTAAACTTACCTTGCAAACTATCATGAACATGGTGAAAAAGAAGATGAGGTTGGCCTCAGAGATGGGGAGCCAGTGAGTCTGCTGCAGAGTGAAGAGGACCGTGCCATACAGACTGGCCTTTGTAGGGCTAGAGGAGAAATGAGAAGTGTTCTAGGAGATCTGCATCTGGCCCTGAATGATTCTTTAAGTTCCATTTTTGTTCTGACAGAGAGTTTACAAGCTACCTACTTACAAGGACATATGAAGAATTTCATTTGTCTCAGGCTTCCAGACCCCACGCAGCAGCTGCTCAAAGTTAGACAGCAAGGCAACGCCAGACCCTGTGAAACAGTCCAGGTGAGGCAGAAGTGCCACAGCAGAAGGGAGCTCTGCTGCTTTTTCTGGCTCCCAGGGGGTAAGGATAAGCTACAGGGAACAAAGGCTTGGGACAGTCTTCCTAAATTGAGAAATTAACCTAAAACAAGAGAGCAGAGCAGATGCTTTCTAGACTTTCTAGAAGGTGCAGGGTGAGGGTGTTTGCCTCGGTTCCATTTACTGAGGCACAAATGCTTACTCCAGACAGAAGCTAAAGGAAACCAACTGGGCTGTTTCCACATAATAGGACCCCCCAAAAAGATACAGGTGAGGCCAGAGACAGAAGAACATGGGAGAAAGAATAAAGAATTCCTGAGTTTTACACCTGTATTTCACAGTGACTCTGGTTTTTGTGCCTCCACTGAAGTCACAAGATGACTCAGCTGCCAACCCTTCTGCAGGTATGAAAAATACCCGTGTTCTGGGGAACCTGACTGGCTGAAGCACCGAGTGGTGTGGTCAGCAGCTGCACCCTCCCACTCTGTCCCTCCCTGCCACACTGCTGCCATGTCCCCTGTCACCTTTGACCCATCCCGTGGCCACCATGACGAACCACCCGTGGTGGTAGCGGTGGTGAGCGTGGTGCACCCCGGCCGCCATTTTGCGCACTCTGACCACCTCCTTCATGGCCACGAAGACCAGCTTCAGGGGCAGAAAGCTGACACACTTGTAGAAGAGGTTCATGGGGCAGAAGAAGATGAGGTACCTGGAAGAAAAGCACAGGGAGGGTGAGAACCCGGCTGCTTGTCCTGCTGCGGGATGCTGGGAGAGAACTGGCTGGGAGGGTGCTGTGGTCTTAGCCCAGGTCAGGTCAGCAGAGGGAAGTGCTGGTGCTGTCACACAAAACCCACACACGCCAAGGTGATGACACCTGGAGTGACTGCTTAATTTGTGCAGACTCCACCAAGATGATGGCTAAAAGGATAAAGGCAGCCCTGTGTGTGCCTCCTGCTGTGTGAGGGTCAGTGCACGCTGCTGTAGCAGCGACTGGACCCAACCCTGAAACCTTCAGACAACTCAGAGAAACTGGAAACGAGATCTAGGAATTCAAGGGCCTCCAAGACTACCCCACCCCAGTGGCTCCAAGCAGGGCACCCTGGGTGTCACACCACAGCAGCTCCCTCCACACCGGGTGCTGTCCCGTGGGGGGTGAACCAGGGGACGTGTGGGAGACTCACCAGACTGCTGTGGCCAGGATGACACTGGAGTTGTTGCTGAAGTACTCGATAGGTGGTTCTCCAAGTAACAGACCAGCAAGTATGTAACTTCCAAAGCAGTGCAGCATAGCACAAAGCCAGGAGGCAAAAGGGCTCTTCCGAGACATCTCCACGGCTCCTGTGGAGCAAAGTCTAGATGAGAAGGTGGATGCACCAAATAGGCAGAAACTTCAGACCCTCTAAGAAAGAGGACTGCAGTGCAAGTTCTCCAACACAGTAAATCAAAGACAGTGCTTGTGAAGGCAACTCAAGCACTGTGCATTCTGTGACACCTGCCCAGGGCTGACTGACCAATTCACCAGCCCCCCATGAAGCTTCTGATTATCAGTCACTGGAAGGTTATGAATTGGCAAAGAGTTTCTCTCCTGTTGGCTGCTACTTACTGCAATCAGCAGAACAGTTTTTCTCTTGAAATCAATGTCTTTTTATAGTCTAAAAATAAAATGCATACTAGTACCATTTTCTCCATTGC
Source organism: Ceyx cyanopectus (assembly GCA_013401355.1). Lineage (NCBI taxonomy): Eukaryota > Metazoa > Chordata > Aves > Coraciiformes > Alcedinidae > Ceyx > Ceyx cyanopectus. Next base: position 7,267 of record VYZU01051143.1, read on the forward strand.
TTCAACCTAGGTGCCCTCTAGAATTCATGAACAATCTGTTCAGCTCTTTTCATTCATAAGATAACCTGCAAAAATAGAACAGCAATTCTTAATCTTTATTTGAAAGAAGAGGAATTGAGGATTCTTCCCTACTCCTGGACAACTCTGGAAACACCCTCTGAAAATACAAATAGGTATTTAAACAGTGTTGTTGTTTGGGAATAGGGTCTGGTCTCCTCCCAGCCTTCTATTGCCTTTTCATTTTAATTCCTCTGGCTGTTTGCAGCCACCCTAAGAGCCTCAATTCAGCAAATGCTGAACTCTTGACTGTTCAGACTCGTCCATCCTCAGACATTTGAACCAGCTGAAGCACAGTGGAAGTGAGACAGCTGCAGCTGCCATGAGAGGAAGCTGCTCTATAGGAACCTGAAGTTTAGTGTGAGGCTTAAATTTAGTAACACTTGTTTTTCTTTGGCTCCACAAAGTCATGCTGTCTCCAAGGAGGAGCCAGGAGTGGCCTGACACTGAGCTTACATACTTTTCAGAGCTATTTTCATAAGGGTTGCCTGTTAACAGTTTTGCTCAGGACTTAATGCTGGAGGACAGCTGTAAGAGATCAGGCCTCGGAGACTCAGCAGTGCTGCTTACGTGGAGTTTACATAGAGCACTGTGTAGATTGGACAGCACAGGGATCTCACAACAATCTAGGGGTTTTTTTACTCCTCAGTCCTCAGGCAGTTACTCTGAAACCACTGAGAAAAGCATGAAGAGTGCACAGGTTATAAAAAATGCAGAGAGAAAATGGCATGAGGAAAAGGCCAAGGCACAGTCAGCCTGCAGCAGCACAGACACTGAAAGCCAAGATGCAGATCTATTGATCTGTACAAGATAAGCCCAGAAGAGCAAACAAAGCAAGGTCAGAAATTACAGTATGGTCTGGAAGATGGAAAAAAGCCCCAAGGGTTTACTTACAGCCTTTTGTATATAAATAGGAGAGCACTGCCACAAAAATAGAAGAGCCAAGCAACGGGACAGAAATGTAATGCCAAGTCATGGGATAGCAGCACAGAAGTGGCTGGACTGAAACCACAGAATCCCAAACTAGTGGGGAGTGGAAAGAACCTCTGGGGATCATCTGGTGCCACCCTCCCTGCCCCAGAGCAGGGCCCAGCAGTGCAGTCCCAGGGGGGTTGGGATCTCTCCAGAGAAGGAGACTCCACAACCTCTCTGGGCAGCCTGGGACAGGCTCTGCCACCCTCACACCAAAGAACTTGCTCCTCCTGCTCAGATGGAACCTCCTGGGTGCCAGTTGCTGCCCCTTGTGCTGTCCCTGGCACCGCTGCCCAGAGTCTGGCCCCATCCTCTTGCCCCCCAGAGCCCTTTCTCTCTTGCTCAGCATTGCTCAGCTCCCCTCTCAGGCTGCTCTGCTCCAGCTCAACAGCCCCAGGGCTCTCAGCCTGGCCTGGCACGGAAAAAATACTTCAGTGTGGCTGGAATCCCGTTCTAAATAAAACGCAAGGCTCATGTTGAGAAGCAGAGTGATCCTGGGGCGACGGATTCTCTTTTGTCGGCCTTCGGACAGCCCCGTACAGGCTGCTCCCAGCGAACCAGCCCCGCTCCGCCGCGGCTCAGGCACCAAAACCGCAGCTTTATGCCTCAAAAATCAGCGTTCCCGCCGCTCTCGGCACCCGCGTCTCATTCCCCGCCCCTTCTTTTCCTCCGCGGCCCGCCCCCGGCCCTGAGTGACGGGGCCACAGCCGAGGAGGCCGCCGGGGCCCCCCCGCCTCTCCCGGGCGGGTCCAAGGGCGCGGGGCCGCACTCACCCGGCTCATACTTGAGGTAGAGAACGGAGACGATGAAGTAAGCCGTGTCGAACAGCGGGAAGACGGGCAGGGCGGCGAAGGCGGCCGCCAGCTCCCCGAGCTGCAGGGCCCCCGCCAGCTCCATGGCGGCAGCGGCACCGCGGGCGGGCCGCCTGCCCTCCTCCTTTCCCTCCCTTCCCTCCTACCCTCCCTCCTTCCTACCCTCCTCCTCCCTCCCTCCTTCGCCGCTCTGCCCGCCCCGCCCTCGGTCCCACCCCCGGAGGGCTGTCCCGGGGCGCGGCCTCGCGTTTATCGGGGCCGCGGCGGGAGCGGGGCCCGGCGGGTGTGACTCTGCTCAGCGCCGGGCACTGAGGAGGGAGGCTCGTTTTCCCTCCCTCCCGCCGCGGGACGGAGTGTGAGCGCGGAGGCTCCTCCGGCCTCGGTGCCTGTCCCTGTCCCGGGGAGCGCAGGCGCCGCTGCGGGCCGAGCAGAGCCCGCCCTGGGCCCGCCCTTTCCGCTGCCGCCGGAGCCGCCGCCATGATCGGGGACCTGCTGCTCTGCGGGTAGCGGGGCTGGGCCCGGGGAGCGGGGGCGGCTCGGCTCGGTCCGGCTCGGTTCGACCCAGCTCGGCTTGGCCCGGCTCGGCTCGGCCCTGACGCGCTGTCTCTGTCTCCCTTAGGACGCTGCTGGTGAACGCCGGCGCCGTGCTCAACTTCAGGCTGTGAGCGGGGCGGGCGGGGAGGGAGAGGCGATGGGTGTGAGGGGGGAACCTTCACCCGACCTGACCCGTCCCGCTGTCCCCGCAGGAGGAAGAGGGACACGGAGGGCTTCGGCGAGGAGTCGAGGGAACCCACCACTGGTACCGGAGGGGAGCCGGGAGCGGGGCCCGGGCGCAGCCGCCTGTGCCCTTCTGGCTGCCCGCGTAGGAACGGGAGCGGCCGTTTCCTGAAGGAAATTCTTGGCTTAAAGGATTTTCAAGGCGCCAAAGTCCAAGTGTGACCCCCTTCAGTGTGGATGCGAGTGACTGTGGCTGCAGTGAGGGGTTCACGGATTTCTCTCCCTGACACCTGCAGCAGGGCAGGCCCTGTGCTGCTCCCCTGGGGTGGTTTCAGAAGGTTTTGTGTCTGCTTTTGTATCGTGGGTGCCAGTGCTGCTGAGGCAACGCTCTGCTCACAGCCTGAGCCCTGCCCTGCTCCTCTGGGCACCTGCTGGGTGAAGGGCCCGGGCAGGCTGGCACCCCCATAGAGCCCTGCCCTTCCCTCCCTAACTCTGACCCCCTCCAAGCCTTTGTTTTCCTGCATAACCTTAAACAAGGATGAGTGGAGCCCAGACCTAAACCTCTCTGTTTTCTGTTCTCTGACCTCTCTGGCTGGTTTAATTCCAGTCTCGGTCGTGTGTTTCAGGCAGTGCTGGCATTGTGGCTTGGCAGGGTGTGTTGGATTTCTTACATCAGGTTTCTTCTCCTGATTTGCAGGTGACAACATCAGAGAGTTCTTGCTGAGTCTCAGGTATTTTCGGATCTTCATTGCCCTGTGGAATATCTTCATGATGTTCTGCATGATTGTGTAAGTTACACTCAGCATCCTGCCCCTTGGGATTTTTCTTGCACATCTGTTTCTTTTTGAATCCCTCCCACTCTGTTCTGTAACTCGTTTTCATTTCCCTTATTTCAACCTTCAAAGAGATGTTGGATCACCCAGCAGTGAAGGGGGCACCCAGTGTGTGACTGGACCTGGTTCTCATCTGCTTGCTTCTGTGTTGCACCCCCCAGGTTATTTGGATCCTGAAACTCCACGGACACGCCTGTCAACTCGGAAGGGACTCGTGGCTGGAAACGTGCAATTTCTCACCAGTAAATGCTAATGCTTTGGAAATGGAGCCCTGGGGTCCTGGCTCGCTCCTCGGGGCGAGCTCCCCGCGTGCTGCCGGGGCAGGACACCAGCAGCCTCTCCGGCCACTGCTGCAAACACGGGGCACCCGGGCTGTCATGGGGGGGTTGAGCCTTTAGCCCCCTGAGCCAAAATCCTCACAGTAAAATGATTGTGAATTCACAGAAACTGGAGATTGTTTTGCCAGCCTGAGGGTGCGGTGCCCGGGGTGTGGGGCAGAACTGGAGAGTGACTGAAGACCAGGGTCTGGAAACTCTCTTTTTTTTAGTCACTCCCAGCTCTGCTGGGTCTCCTGACGTCAGCACTGCCCAGGGAACTTGGAAGTTGAATCTGATTCTCATTTTATAAAGCTGAGCAAAGTCTTGGTGTAACTCTCACTATTCCGTGGGTTTGTGGGAGAAAAAGGGCAATGGGGGGGGGGGGAATAATTCTCACCTTCTGTTTTTCCAACAAAATGCTTTTTAAATTAAAGTTTTGAGTATTTTTCCTTTCCTAAGCAATATTTAAGGGATTTTGAATAGTAAAAATAGCAACAATGACTCTAGGCCACCAGGGTAGCTTTGGAATAATGGATTTATTGAATAAAGTTGTTCTATTTAAGGGTAAAAAGTCTTACTGATGCCATGCTTGTTCTGCTGCACTGTAAATCACCTGACAGTGCTGTGTTCAGGACAGGCTTTAGCTGCTCCTAATGTCTGTAACCATGCCTGGGTTATTTTCCTTTGTGCCAGGCTGGCCTCCTGGCCCAGCAGCGTTTCCCTGGCATCACCAGGATGGTTTCAGGACCAGGCTAGTGCTGGGTGTGTTGAACCAACCTGAGCTACTCCTGCAGCTTCCCTGGCACGGCTCGGGAAGCCGAGGGGGCTGCGGGGACAGAGACCCCGTCTGCGTCCGAGCCGCGGGACACCCGGAGCTGCAGGGGAGGGGAGGAGGGGGCGTCACCCCCCCCCCAAACCCCACTGCGGTTCTGAGGAGTAGGGAGAGGGTGACGCGTCTGTGCAGGGCGCTGCGTTCGCTGTCTGCAGCGACCCGTCTGCAGCCCCGGCGGGGGGTCAGCGCTGGCTGCTCACCCGTACCCGGAACGGGAAGGTTCCGTTAAGGCCGAGCTGCGCTTTCTCCCGTCCGAGGCACCGAGTCACCCGCCCGACGCGAGCCCCGAAACGCGCCGGCAGCGGCGGCTCCTTCCCGAGATCGATTCGCTCCAGACGAGGCCCGGTCCCGCCGGGGCCGCAACCGGTTCCCACCGCCGCCGGAGCGCTGGGGGGCGGGGGTTCGGCGGGGACTCGCTCTTCGCTCCTCCCCCCCCGGGGGGTTCCCCTCGCCCCGCCGGGCCCGGCCCCGCCACGCTCCGCCGCGCACGTCCCGCCGCGTCCCCCCCGCCC
>VYZU01051145.1:0-27216 GCA_013401355.1 Ceyx cyanopectus
GTTTTCTATTTCAGTCCATTTTCTATTATTATTTCAAAGGGTTCAAGAGCAAAGCACCACTCAGATAAAACAGAAAATCTGACTAACAGGCATTATCCTAAAAGCAACATAGGTTCAGAAAGCAGCTTCACATGCTATTTTTGTCAAAAATAATGAAAGGGATGTCTCATTTTCTGTTTTGTGTCCATCATTTCACCAGGTGCAGTAATAGCCCATAATTCTTGGAATGTTTTACTTTGGGATTAGCACATTGCTGTACACCTCTAAACAACTAAATCTCTAGTGCAATTGCACTAACAGCCATAGAATTGTCCCAGGAGGGAATTTTATGGTTTTGCATTTGTAGACTTCTTCCAGCTGCTTTTTTTGGAGGATTTCTCAGGCAGAAATAGCGCCTTTCATGAACACCACTCCAGGTCTCTGCATGACAAAACTCATGGCATATATTAGAGAAAGAAAAACATCTCTTCCCTGCACTTAACCTGTTCTCTACTAACTGGGCCCATTCAAGACTGCTCTTCCCCAGCCTTCTGTAAGGTTAAATCTGCCTTGATAACATGCCATCAGGTCCTTAAGCTGTGTTACACCAGCAAGCTAATCTTTCACAAGTCAAGGTGTCTTGCTTAAGAAAAGCTCTGCAATCATAGCATAGTTCTCTGAAGTGTAATTAGCTAATAGTAACTCTGAGCAAACTTGGAGAGATTTCTCTTACATTCCAATATGTGTTTTTGGCTTCAGATATATCTAGGTTTTCAAGGGTTCCAATGGAATTAGCAACTTCTATTCACCACTCATCTTTTTCCATAGGCTCAAAGATTAAGCCTCTAACTTCTTTGGATATTTTCCTTTTCATATAGGTTAGTAAAGAATGTTGCATCCTGACAGTTTTGCATTTGATATCTTTGGAAGATGGTTGCTATGATTTACTTCAATAAATATGATAGTGATGGTACTGGGGCATCCATCGATTCCCTGGGTTCCCAGCTAGAGGAACAGTGGACTTGGTTTCTTCTTCCAGTACTCTTAGAACTTAATAATTCTTCATATTGCCACATTTACAAACAATACTGAGCAATCTTATCAAAAACCCCACAAAACAAAGGCCATACACAGCATTATCTCTTCACTAGAGAAACACTTCTATATCTAGGGGCAGGGACATAATGGCTAGTTTAATTGTTCAGAGCAGATGCAGCAACACTTTAGGACAGAAAGAAATATGTTGTTGTACATAATAAGCCCTGGAGGAAGAATCTGAGACAACAGCATATCATATGGTGAATCTTGTTCATAGTCAGAGCAAGAATTATTCCACAGCACTAACTTCTGTGTGTGAATATTGTGGAGTCCTTTCATGCCTACAAGAAATTAGGACTTAATATTTAATGCATTTTCTGAATGATGGATACTGTCATTCTAAGACATTGATTAAAACATGAGGAATTTCACCAGCTGTGTAAATCACCCCATGCTGGATAACATAGTGCCAGTGATTTCCTACTGTTCAACAAGTCCAGCCCCACAAGCTATGTTAGGACACATGAAATGTTCTCAATGGCATCAGCCCTGTTTGTGATTGATCTTACACTATTTCACAGTGGGAAGATAGTCTGGAGGAAAGTGGGATATTGTTTACAAGCTATGACACACAGGCATTTTCTAAATATATAACTTATTGGAGAAAAATATCAGCCAGTGGACAAATGTTTAACCGTTAACTTGGAAGGGAATAGCAACAAGTAAAAACCTCCAGGACACTTGGAAAACCTTATCAAGAAGTAAATAACCTCCCAGAGAACTTTACCATCCAAGATCTAGACATGTGATGGCAAGCAAGTAAACTGGGTTATGCAAATTAAAGGAAATGGAAAATAAAACAATTTCTGAAAAAAAAAGTGAAAATTACAGCAACTGTTGTTGTATCTAAGCCAATATTTACTAGAGAGAGCTGCTAGTAGCCATGATAATGTCACATATGGGGTCAGTCTNTTTCTCTTCCAGAGCATATGAAGTAACCTACTGCAGACAACCTGCATGAGTATCTCATTGATTCACAAGGGCAAAGCTATTTCTTCTTGGTAGCAATTAAAAAGGTTTGAGTGCCTGTNGAGCTGCTAGTAGCCATGATAATGTCACATATGGGGTCAGTCTCAGCAAGAACACTAATTTCTCCAAAACAATCACTGAATTAGTATTTTACATGATGGACACAGCTGTCAGGCCCATTCTTCCCCATTAGAAGCAACGGGTACACTCATACCCCACAAGTTATATGCTCCCTTATATACACTCTCCAGCCACCTCATTCATGTTTCTTTTTATCCATGGACTAGCACACTTAATCATGCAAGTATCTGGATCACCAGTTGGACAGACTACAAGGTACCCATCTGGAAAAATGCAAGGACAAGGGGTTAAAGACCTTACAAATTCTTTGTACCAGGACCTGCCCCAGACTTGTTGGCAGTAACCTACCAACAGCCTTTTCTAAAGGATGGATCATGTATACTTCTGTGAAGTATCCTTATTAATAGCATCTGCGTAGAGGATCTTAGAGCTGGCCATCCAACTCTCCAGGCCATCAGCAATGAAGGATTTATTCTTATCCAGTGAAAGAAGCAATTTACATATTCCTACAATTGTTTTTTTTACCAAAAGTTGAACATATTTGAGCAACAGGGTAGGTGAGCAACTTTCAACAGTGAAAGTCTGTAACTTCCTTTAGTAATGTTCACCACAGAATTTTTGTGCCTATTTTCCTAGAATGTAAAAACACCACCTGAGGAATTCTCTCCTTTTTTGCTAAATTAGGGTTAACCAAACAGCACCCTGAAAAATGTATGCCTGCTGGTGCTTTTTGTTGTTAATTTCTTATACACAAGTCAATTTTTCACTGTTTTAGATACTACTGAATCCAAAATTAGAACACCTGCTGTGTTACCATGTCAATCTGACTTTGAAAGGGCTGAATGTCAGTATAGGATGAGCTTTCATTTATAGCCTGATGGCACTCTGAATCTGAAAACAGGTTTCAAGTGATATTGTCTCTGAAACCAAACTCACATGCTGTACAAATAAATGAAGCATTTTCAATGGCTAATAGTAGGAAGTGTTCAAGGCCAGGTTGGATGAGGCTTTGAGCAACCTGGTCTAGTGGGTCTGGTGTCCCTGTCTGTGGCAAGGGGGTTGGGACTAGATTATCTTTAAGGTCCTTCTCAAATACAACAATTCTGTGATTCTACAAGAGAAAGGTGCTAAAACCACCAGTTGAATGGTTGTGCCGATCTAACTTTGAAATGTTGCAGAGTAATATTTCTCAGAGCCCCAGAAGCAGTGGACTCTCCTACACATGGCTTCCATTATTTTTAGGGAGAATCTGCACCCCTTTACCCCCTCTAGTGTCAGAAAGGGCAGCATGATCAAAGGTTAGGAAACACTTTGTTCAGTTGTGTGTATTAAGTCAGTAACAGACAACATTCAAGTCATAATTCTCACTACTCCTGTACCAGTATCTCCATGAGCACAAACAATAAAATTTCTGTATCTCCAGGTAACATTGTTTTGTCAGCACATCTTGGCCAAAGTCCACTGGAGTCACTGGAGCTGCAAATCCAGAGAATGTACCATTTGTCTCAGCCTGAGCCACACATACTAAGCACTGCAACAGCAGAAAGAGGCCATACCTCCCTCATATTATTGCTTTGTGTGGTTATTAGCCAAGGCCTTACTCAGACAACAAGGACTTAACCTCTATTGCAATTAGCTTAAGAACTCTGTTCCAATTATTACGCTGATTTTTCTGTCTCTACTGACATGAGGACACACTACCTTGCCCAACATTAATATATCTTTCATTAGTGCATTTCAGATTCATTGCAGCTACAAGCAAAGTGTTTGAACTCACGGTATGCTGTTGATGTCTCTTTTAAGGATGTTCACAGCAGAGAGGCCAGAACTGGGACAACACCTGGAAAGACAGTACAAAACTAGTGTTTGTATATATTTGATCAATCTTTGAAGATGCTTAAGGTAGGAACATAATCAGTTCTTGCTTTCCTCCAAAGAATTCAGATCCAGTCTCCAACTTTTCAGCATCAGTATCTTATCTGGGTTTAGGAAAAAGCTGTATGAACATGCCCAGAGTTTGATATTGGCTGTATATAAAAATAAATCCAGAAGTGACAGTTTTCTAGAATTTTTTTGATAGATATCTTGTGATACCAAGAAATGCCTTTTATTAGGTGATTACATTTATATTTCAAGTTTAAAACAGTTAAGTAATCTAAAATGAGTAATAGATTAGGTCTTTAGCAGTTAGCAGAAGACTGACCAGTTCAGAAAATCAAATTTGGTAAGCATTATTTGGTACTAACTTCACATCCAAGTCCCCGAGAAAAGCGATGCAATCCTTCCCTGTCTGGAACTCCTTACTCACAAAAATATGTAAAGAAACTGCCCTCCTCCCATGCCCAGAAAAAAGCTGTACTGAAAATTATTCTGCCATCTTCATAGTCATATGGACAAGTCCATGGCACAAGACGGATGGAAGTATTTATTTTCCTGGATTTAATGAAAGTTTACCAAGACCACCATCAGAAACAGTGAACAAATCAATGTCATTCCAGCCTAGACAGACTTTCCCCAACACCCATCTTTCATCACAAGCACTAATGATCTACTCCTTCCTTTAGATTCATAGTCAAGGCAATTTTAGCACACATCAACACTAAGAGTTTGAAGTTTTGATTAGATGGTTCTTTTATGATGTACTTGCACACCTTTGCTTCAGCAGGTGTGCACAACATCTATCCCAGATAATTACCCTGCTTTTCTTTTTACAAAGACCTTGTTCAGATACCAAGCTCCTATTTCTTTTCTATGCTGTATATCTCACAATATCTGGATAAAACCAAAATCCTCCTTTACCTGTCAGCAGGTACCCATTGTTGAGAGATTAAGAGCTAGCTCTATTTTTCAGCAGAATGCAGCTCAGTGGTGACTGGAAGGTCCAAGTGGAAGAGAGGGAGTATTACGAGTAATTAATATTGTCCTTTGTCCTATATTAAGCCTATAATGATGCATTTGTTATAGAATGAGTATTATTTTTATTACATTTAAAATTGCACATTAAGCTCAACTTCAGACACAGGCAAACTCCCTGACAAAAGGGCTGAAACATCCTTGTTTAGTTAAAACATCTAATTCTCACTGGATATCCAGGATAAGGCTATCCCATAAAACTAGTCATAGGAGATTGACCTGAGAACAAAGCACCTTGAAAAGCCCCCAGAAACACTGTGCACTGAGCAGTACATCAGGCAGTAGCATCATGAAACTTGACAGCCCTGGAGAAGTTGCATAGTTTCCCTCATTCTCTTTCCCAATAAGGCAAAACCACTGGAGAAGCATTTCTCATTTTGAACAGAAATTATGCCAGTGGCTGTCCTGAAGTCATCAACACCTCCTCTCACCCCTCAGCCACCAGTAGCAGCAGCTTGCTGACCACCTGGGAAGAGGCTGCAGCAGCAGGAGTGCAAACTGAAAAGCATTTGGCTGTTGCAGCCAAGGTGAAGATAGCAACTCACCCAGCAGCAGCTATATTGGAGCTGCACACAAGTCACAGGCCATGACAGGGAGCAAAGCAACATAAAAACTGCCTTTCCCACTACACTGGGGAACACTGCTCTGGGAACAAGCTAGGTCTTTTGCTAGATTACTATTTGTACAGTCAAGCATACACAAGACATTTTACCAGACATGCAGAACACCTCGGGGGTTTTTCTACTCCAAGGAATGTGACATGTTTCTTGGAAGCAATACTTGATCTTATTAGTTAATCTTGCTGAATAGCTTAACACCTTCTCCATCTGCTCATTGTCTGCTTCAGATGCTCCATGGCTCTTTGTAGTCTCCAGCACCCTTTTTCCATATTGCACCTGGGATACTGCTATCCTCTGCCTCCCCAGAGCTTCAGGCCCTCACAAGCTCAACATAAAATTTGCCACCAAATCTGCAGCTTTGCTTAATGAGACTCAACCCTTTGTTTGCACTCTATTAAATTTTAATCCGCAAGAGATGGAGTATTCAAATGACACCTGCATGACATTTGTGTTCTTCCACTCCCTTACATTTTTTTAATCCTTATTGAATCCTCTCCTTTTTCTCTCTCAACTTATAAGATTTCACCTGTCTTTATCCACCAGCTTCTATTCCACTCATTCACCAGAGATTAGTCTGTTCCCCTTCACCATGGCTTTCTCACTTCAGCTGGTAGCTAGAAACCCAGCTGTGACAATCTTTTTTCACCTTTGCTTCAGATCTCCTGAATAATCACTTATCCTTCAGCAATGTTTTGCCTCCTTAATTTATACAAATATGTGGCAGGAATCACCTTTTCCCATTTACTTCACTAAAGCCCAAACCACTTTAAAGTTTAATTATACTATGTTTCCTGAAAATAGTTTGTCCTCAAGGTTTTCAAGATTATTATATTTACAAAATTTCTTCCAGTAACAATTACAGCTGAGACAAATGCCTGCTTTACTTTTTTTTTTTCCTGACAAAATGTGACCACAGGTGCTTCATTTCTCAACTACCTCAGCAAGACTTCAGTTTACCAAGGCTTCACCTTTGCTATAAGCTATTCACTTGTGCTCCCCAACATTACTGCCTCATATCTATACATTGATACAGGCACTAAGACTTCCCAGTAAATACTAAGGGAACTATCAACTCCCCATCTTTCCACATGTACAGCCCTCTGTTATGAAGCAAGGGGGGAATACGTTTCAGCTTTCCACAGGGAAACAACAGAGCAGCAGGACTCTGGTCAGCAGCTGGAAGATACACTAAGGCAATGAGTGACTCTGCTAATGATAGTAGCACACAAGAGAAAAGAGGTGAGATAGTGCAAGAATTACAGAGAAATCCCTGTACCAGGGAAAAACATTCACCAAGATGTTGCTGAGGACAACAAAAACCGTACAAGAGTGTTTTGCAGGTGAAGAGCCTAGATTCAGACCAGCACAAAGCACAATCAATCAATTTTTTTTTTGTGCTAGCAGCAGTGCCAGAAAAGTGCAGAGCGTAACTGAACTTGGTTTGCTTGTTTTATAGACTTTTAACAGGCATTTCAGAACATCTGGCAGGAAAGAATATGGCAAATTTTAACGCTATTCATCACTCTTAAGGAAGTGATCAAGCTTATAGAAAGCTTATGGGCAGGCCATGAGAGTGAGGTTGTTACTTTGGGATAACACATGGCACACAACCGTTTTGCATCATTACCTTTTAAATATATACTAAGTATATGGAATGTAGAAACATTACAACTATAAATATGCTAAATATCTAAGTCAACATGGAACCATTTTCAAAAGAAGGATGAAGTCATGATTCTTTGAGATCCACTAGAAATGATGTCATGACAGACTATAAGCTCTCAATATTATTAGCATTATTGAAGTGTGGGACACAAAGTTAATCACTTCTACACCAACAGAGAATAGGAACCATTACACTGGATAGTTTCCATACTAAAGCATAAGGAGGAAATTAAACCATGACACCAGGTATGCTGAAACTCTGCTAACAGCTAAACACCACAGAACCATTCAACCACCACTCCCCAACCCCACCCACCTGTGGGATGGGAAGGAGAAACTGGAAGAAAAAAGGTGAGACTGTGGGGATTGAGGTAAGGACAGTTTAATAAAACAACACAGAGAAGAAAACAACAGTACTAAGGAAATGATAGACTAAGTGACTATTAAAAACCAGGAAGGGTTTACCTGCACCTAAGATGCCACCTTTCCCTGCTCTAGCCCCACCAATGCTAGAAGCTGAAGCAAGTTGAAAAGAGACACTCCAACCCAGGCCAGACCTCCTCTTATAGGGGGCATGAACCAGCATTGTGAACATGCATTGTTTAACTGATATAAAAATTGTATACAACAAAATGGTTTCACACACTGTGGTCAAATCTGTCTTTACCTCAACTCTTCAAGGCCCACATTGGGCTCAAAAAAGGACTATGTTTTAACCTTTACTGGCAGCTGAACAGCATGCAGCCACTCACCCACCGCTTCTCCACCACCCTCTACAGCCCTTCCTATGGAATCGGAAAGAAAGTTGGGAGGAAGAACAGAGGCAATACCACGAGGGCTGCAATAAGGCCAGTTTAATAGAACAACCCAAAGAAAGAATAAAACATGGATACTAACAAAATGACAGACAAAGCACACAACAGATGCTAAAATAGCTCTACCTGTGCCCAAGATATCAGTTTTCCCTCATCCAACAACACCAAAACTGTAGACTGAAGCAAGTTGAAAAGAGACAACCTCAAGGTGCCCCAGCCCTCCCCTTATATAGGGGCATGACTCAGTGTGTATCTAACAGTCCATTGGCTGGTTCACTTGTTTATCCCCACTGGTTCTGGCCTCTCCAGCTCCTCCCAACTGCTTGGGCCAGCAGCTGTTGGGGATAATTAATTAACCCGAACCGAACCCAGGACACCTGGATGATATTAAGAACTGAAGACTTTTTTTGAAGAGAAAATAAAACATATAATTGGTTACTCCCTGCAGTTCTACTGCATAAATACACTTACTTATGCTCCATAAAACTAATATAAATAGGTTGCCATATACTATAACTATTCTAAATTAGTGGAACAATCTGACCTAATGTTATTTTATATCTATACTGCACTTCAACTGTGTTACTGTAAATGACAACACAAGACACCCAAAGAATTGAGAACAGTGTTTTTGGTTGGAGTAAAAAGCTGTTGTGTGTGCTGCTCCAGAGCTGCTACTTTCCTTTGTATGGGAGTTCTCCTGCTCACTCCAGTGGGGATGGAATTAGCCCATTTAAAAATCCCACTTTTGCTTTCTGCTAAACAACAGGAAAATTTCCCACAATGCAAAGCTTTCAATACAGGAATAAATCTACATCCTTGACTTTGTGTTAAGTTCTAGTAGACATTTATGGAATCAATTTTTATTACCTCTATTCAAATAAAATGCTGGCTCCCACCTAGAGGTCTATTTTGTAACTTAAATATCTATTAATATGTGCCTGTTTTGTGAAAAAGGGGAATTGTAAAATATGACAAAATAATTTCATAGATGCATGAGGAGTATTTTTGAATAAAAACAAGAAAAATTTTATCAGCCAGAGGACAGCATAACAAGGGCCAGTGACAAGTTTAAAATCAGATTGGTTGAAGCTAGAAGTTAGACATTAAGTGGAGATGTGCTAGCTTCTAGAAAAAAAAAATATTCCTAGCTAGTTAGTATTTTATGAAGTTTTTCAAAAACAATATCAGCTCTTTACTGTAAATTACTTTGGAATCAAATGTGTGTTGCTGTTTTCAATGTAACAGTAAGTGGGTGAAACTCTGCAACAAGAGTCAGAGAGAAGCCGACTCACAGATGCACAAGAGTAAGATCAAAAGAGATCTCTCTGTTTTTATATTGAAATATCTCATGCTACCCAATTATCCAGCCATGAGACCAATAACTTGTATTTGACTAAAGCATTCTTTGTCTTAGATTAAAGCCTGTGTCCTAAAAAAGCTTTCAGACTTTACAGTAAAATCTGAAGAGACTTTGTCTATCCTTTTCCTTGTACTTTGTTCTGGTGGTTAATCATCATTACTATGTATTCTGAAAAGCTTCTTTTGAGTCTTAATTCAGCTTCAGCCTTTGCTTCTTGTGGTGAATGCCTCCTCCAGGCAAAGTGTTTCTCCCATGTTTTTTCTTTCTGAATGCATTTTTTAAAAAACACAATCAAATTTCCACCTATACACACACACACACACAAACACACACACACACACACACAAACACACACACACACACACGCACACGCACACGCACACGCACACGCACACGCACACGCACACACCGAGACAGCTTTTAATCAGCTGCAGCCTGTATCTATCTTGCCTGAATTCTTGCAGTATCCAAACCTGGAGCTTTTCTGATCCCTTTTAGAGAAAAAAAAAATAAAAATTCTGTAGATTTACAAATATAGCTGCTGATGCACTCATCACAGCCTTCAGTGTTTATAACCATTAATATCTTTCTCTAAAGAAAATATGCTTTGACGTGTTTAGAATTTTCTTTAAACTTCCCAACTTTGGTTGTTGCTTAACCTTTGTCTGTGGTAATGAAGGGACCTTCCTGTTAACAGACTTCTCTTAATCAGACTTCTGTTAATGCCACTTACAAAGGAGAATGTTAGATTTTATTCCCTGATTCTTCCACAGCATAATGATTTCCTATTATACAATCATTAACTCTCTAAATTTTAGCAACTAATTGTGGGCAATTATATTCCTGTCTTTTCAGTGTTTATTGCCTGAAAACCTAATATAACCCTTCTGCTAGTAGCCATGGGAGCCATCCGAGGTTAGCTGAGAAGATGAGTAACTGCAGCTGCTACTTCATCACTAGAATCTACCAGTTTAACATATTTGTCTTTTCTTTAATATCAGTCCAACATTAGCACTGTCTTTCCCTTTTGCAGTTTCCCTAGCCAGCTAAAGTTAATTACACACTCAGATTAGGTGGACAGATGCTCCTCCTTTTTTTTTTAATAAACTCTTAGACTGTATCAGACAGAAAATATTTTCTACCAGAAATTCCCTAACATTCTCATTTTATTCATGGATTGTAAAGTTCTTCATCTTTGTGTGATAAGTTCATCACCTGCATCTTTCCAGCTATAGGACAAAAGTAGTCTTTGAATAAATTCTGCTTTCTCTGCACCAAAAAGAGTTTCATTATCTCTCTCTACCAGTCTTTCTCAGGGATGTTAGTTCCTAATATAACTGACAGGGAAGAAGTCTGTATGACTTACAAGCATGGATTTTTCTCTAATATTTGTAGCCTCCTGTTATTTTTTTCTGCACATCACAACTTCCCAGGGTTATTGATTGCCATCTGTTTCCCTTTTTCAATGTTAAGTATAAATTGCTTCCAAAAAAAATTAACTGCCTCCCTTGCACATTAAACTATAATCAGGTTTTAGCCAAAGTCATTGTTTTTCCTGATTTGTCAATTCCTAAAATTAAAAAAAGCTCTCGATTTTCCTTCTCATTCTTCTTTCTATTCCTTTTCTTTCAAATGTTTCAGCTAATGATTTTCCTTTTGCTCAATGAAGCTGTGCTTTCTTTTGCAGCACTGTGCATCTGTGTGTCTTCTTGCAAGTGTAATGGTTGCTTCTACCCTCTGTTTGCTCATTTGGGTGTAAAGGGGTCATGAGTACTGGTCTCTAGCCAACCGCCAGCTTCTAGACCAATGAGAAATTCACCTCCATCCATCGCAGTGAAGCCCAGAATAAAATAATTTTTGTTCCTTGCAACAGTTCTGATATTAGAAAATAGATCTGAATATTTTGTCAAATGATGTCATGGCACAGGGAGGTAAGGATTCCTGTGTGTAATTCCAAGGTGAAGCCCCAATGTTTCTTCCCACTCAAGCATAAAATTGCATCCATCTGCTGAGTGGGTCCCACAGACTTGTCTTACACTGGGGCAAACCTGTGATCTCCAAGTATCAGATTTTGGGTATGTAAACAGAAAGTAACTAGGAAGCATTTGTTTCTGTCTTCAGACTGTAGAAAGAGGTGATTACCAAATAAACAGTACAAAACTCCTGTGTTAAAAAATAATATGGAACATCAAAAGACACATACTGGCTCTGCTTAATAACACACAGGGCTGTTAGGCATTAATCTTTCACTGTCATTTCCAATTGACAAACTAAAACCAAGCTGCATCTTGTTATCTTATCAGTTTTCTTTATTTAAATTGATTTTCTTGTACCACTTTAATGATGATTTATTCTCATCAAATCCCAATAAAATCTAACTCCTAAGTGAGAATTATACTGGCTTTTGGGTTTCTGTTTTNGAATTTTTCAAAATACTTCCTTTTTAGTCACAAGTTCTACTGTCAAATAGACAATATTATAGTTGTATTACTTCAGAACATTCTTTAGCTGAGAATTTCAGTAGCTGCATTTCTGATCTTTATATAAAAAATATTACTGTCATGTAGCTATATGTTTCAAATTATTTCCCTTGGATCATAAAGGAATGTCATTATTCCATTTAGCTAGTGGGTCAAATNCATCAATTGTTGAGATTTTTAAGACATTTCCTAAAAGAAAAGATGTAAAGAACACTACGTCTAATAAATTCAAAGCAACATCAATTGATCTCCACATATTGATGTCACCAATTTGTCCATGAATGCCATGGATGAAATCTCAGTTCTTTTAAGGATCATTAGTTTTTTGAATGCATTCATTATTCAAAACCACTTGCTAGTTATTTTCTGCAAATAATTTTACCGCTGGAGCTTGTGGTGTGTGTGTGTCTTCTTTACTCACTTAACATTAAAATGTCCTTCCTGCCTTTGATAAGATAAAACTGCCATTGATTTGAGCAGAGATTAATTCTCTCTTCTGAATACCTACTCTTAGACTAGCATCTGTACAGCTTTGCAACACTTATAAAATAAGTTGTAAGTTTATTTGGTCTATCCCATTTTAGGACTTACATTGATTAACAACAAATTATTTTTTGTTTNAAAAAATATTACTGTCATGTAGCTATATGTTTCAAATTATTTCCCTTGGATCATAAAGGAATGTCATTATTCCATTTAGCTAGTGGGTCAAATTCTATTCTGATTTATAAAAGAACCAATGAGGCAACTTTGTTACTTAGTAGTTACACTCAGTATTGAAGCCAGCACCAGCATGAGAGAGAGAAGAATTGAGGTAGGTGAAAAAAAAGAATAAACCTAGCATTTCTGTGTCTTCTGTGGGTGCAATTTAAATGAACAGACAGATGTTTGCAAAACATCAAACCTAGCTGCAGTCATTTTCTTCCTAGATTAGACATACAAAAAGAGTCAGAAGATGAATTTGTTCCTTGATTAATGTTTCTGGAGTTGTACCAGCGTAAATTTTGTACTCCTGTCTCATCTGAAAATGAAAAAAACTTCAAAAATTTCTGCTGAAAGCACACTGACTAAGCATGAGTTATAAAAGCTAGAACAGTCTAAACTTGCCATTTGACTTTCTTCAGCCTGTGAGGGTGCTGTACAACAGATCTGTAGCAGCCTGAGGATGCTCATACTTCTCTGAACTGCTATTAACCTTTAGTTTTCCATGAAGTAATGGCCAATAGATAAAGAGAATCAAAGTATCTTAACCTTCTAGCAGCACTGGCCTGCCTTGCCCAGGCAAGGTGTACCTAGCAGCAGATGGGTATATAAAGCTCATATGAAGGGGAACTGCTGCATTTCAACACAGCTTGATCTCTTCTGTTTAGCAGGACACTACATGTATTCAGGACTGGAACTGAGGAGAGAATGCCATTTTAGATCAGCGGTGAAAATGAGACAAAAATTGTTTCCTCACACACAAACGATTTGGATTTTGGTTTTTGTTTATTTGTATCTTGGGGAAGGCAGGAGGTTGATTGTTTTGTTTTGTATTCATTCTCCACAAACTTTAAAAAAATGGGGATGGAATAAAACTGGATCTTACAAACCATTTAGTTTGAAAGCTCCCACTATGAAACATTATCTTTTTACTCTGAAAAAAATTCAAATTATTTTGTGGATATTTTTTTCCAAGTAAAAGCTAAGACAAATACCATTCAGTGATCCTGAAGGTTTGGAGAAAAAAAAATAAATATTTCTTTTCTTTAAAAAACATGAAATTGCTAATGCTGGAATATGGAGAGATGTTTTGAACCAAACCACTCATAAGTATCAATATGGAATTGCACACACACACACACACACACACACACACACACACACACAAAAAGAGTACTTTTTCTGAACTGATGTTTTCCTTTAAAACAAGAGAAAAGATTGCTTGGCAAGCCTTGCTGCCCTGTAGTCAGAGGCTCACAAGGGCACATGTAGGCCTCTAATGGTTAAATACCTGAAGAGCCAAGAGTTCTGGAGGGCCAAAATTGTGACATCTACTGCACCCCGTCCCGTTTTCATGACCTGAGGTGGCTCCTCTCCAACCACCCCAGGCCCTCACTGCTATCAGGCTGCATGGCTGATTCCACGCAGGGAAAGCAAGTGCTGTGACTCGAGATCACCCTGTCTCCCCTTCCCTGGGGTTTGTTTATTCCCATCCTTCCAATCCACAGACACATTGTAAAAACCTGCATGAAATCCCTTAATAAACCTCCCATAATTCAGAGGCTTATCATGGCCTTTCAGAAGATTTTGAAGCATTCCTGTTACTGATTTTCATATCAAGAGACCAAATGAAGCTACTCTTGTACAGATTTGACCAAAATCTAGTTGTTTAAAGGAAAGAGAAGACTACAAGGAAATAATCAAGCAAGAAGCAAAGTCAAATTCATCTCAAGACTGCAGACATTTAAGTCCTGCCACAGCCTTTGGGAAGCATTTAGACTAATGCAACATGTTAGGAATAAATGTGAGATAGGATCCTACAAAAAAAAAAACAAACAACAAACCAACAAAACAAACAAACCAAAAACCAAAACCATCTGTAGCAATTATATTTTTCATACTGCCCTATCTTAGTTTCTGAATGTAAAACCAAAATGAGAGGGAAGAAGAGGATTTTTCACAAAAGACTTCATCAATCAAAACAGAGTTGGAAGACCTTCCTCTGCTTTATTCTCTTTTCTCTCAAAGCCTTGTGAAAATTTAGTCATAGCAAAACTTAATAACCTTGAACTTATTCTGTAAAAAATAGAAAACTAGTAAAATATCCCAAACAAATTAAATGCAATCAATTCTTTGACATGCAAAATGTATTTTGCATTTGCCCTACTGTGTTCTTATGTTTCATTAGTATTAAAAATGTCAGCCGTATTTTGCCTGCTGGGATCATATTTTCCTCTTTTCAATATTACTCAAAGTCTGTTACTATTTTACTGTTCATATCAGCAGAGGCTGGTAGGGAGATAGGGGATAAGGTCTTTTCAACAAACTGGTGCTTTTTGCTGAATGTTTCTGAACAGGTGAGAGTCACAGGGGGCTTGCAGTGAGATGAGCACCTGCCATTTCCAATGAGCTGCTTTAAACACGATCTTCCAGTATAATAATAAACACAAATAAGTCTAAATAGTTAGAATGCAGCATAGTTCTTTCTAAACCCCTATCCAGATCATTTGCAAAAGCCCAAATCCCAATTCGTTTGAAGTCTTTTGACTGAGATTAAAAACAGACCAATTAAGGGCAACTTTGTTCTGATGCTGGAGACCCAGACAGAGGTCACCATGGTACAGAAATGGTGGGTGATTCTTGTTTATGGAAAGAAAAAGAAAATTAATTTGATACTTATCTATAACTCATGGACATTTGTCATTTATCTGCCAGTTGCCGGCGGAGGAGAAAGAGTGAGGAAGAGACGATTTTCTTCACCAAGATGCCAAGAAGCCTTTATTTATTAATGTACAGCTCTTTTTATACCCTTTTAAATTCAGGGTAATTGGACAAGAAGCCAGCCACCCCCTGGGGTGATTGGCTGGGGTGCCACAACACCCATAGTCAGAACATCTTTCTACTGTTTTACAAACAGCTGCCACTAAGGTCACAGCTGGTGAGAATCTTTGCAATCCCACAGGAAGGAAAATTCCGTGCAGTAGTATTTTAGAATCCACAGACATTTTCTTGGCTTTCAAAGAGACCTATCTTTCCTTACTTTGTTTTTCCTACATTAAACACTCAACAAGAAAGTAATACCTTAACACAAAGAGTGAAGTTGTCTTTAAGCAACCTGTGACTGAAGAGGAAGAAATATTTACTTAATTTTTTTAATGTTAACAAACTGGATCATTTGACACACACAGACTTGCTTTGTGCACTTTGTAACAATTTGCATGGAATTGTCACTGTTCCCTGGTTCTACCCAAATCCACCCTAGTTTTCAATTGCTTGTATTCAAAAAGTAAGGGTCACCTATTATTTGATTTTTGTTTAAAATTTTATTTTATACATGTTCTCACCTCACAGCCATTTACTAGATAGCAAACATGAACAAAACACCATATTTTATAGTCTAGCAAATATTTACTATGAAATACTACAGCCCAATAAACAGTTGAACTGTTTACTCATCTTAAACAGTCAAACATTACGAGCTTGGATTTGCTATTCCACAATCCCAGCAGTATCTATCATAAGCAAAAATTACCTTCAGCCGAGTCACACAGCTAAGCTTCCTGATTAAGCCACCTGCTCTATCAGTTACAATCCTAAATGACAGAATGCAAATTCGTGTACTAGTACCATGTTTCCTCTTATCTCTCTGAGTTACTGTACTGTAGGCAATGTTCATTCTAACATAATAAATCTCTACTGAGTTGGAATTTAATGTACTTCACTGCCTCAATGTACTGTAGGTATAAATATCCTGGAGTCCTTGTGATACAACCTGCAGAAAGCACAGAGCTACTGCTATATAGCTACAATACTAAATAAGGTTTTAATACAGAAATAATATCCCAAATTACCTGTGGTGTGAACATTATAAAACATGAAGGACTGAATTCAGTATCACGTCTTCATATGCAGTATATATTTAACTTATTGTTATTATTTTTACTGGTGCTAGATTGGCAGAGGGAAGGACCATGTTTTGGGCTATGACTCAGAAGAGCTTGGATCTGTTCCCAGTTGCTCCAGTACCCTGGCAGTCCTGCTAGGTCACTAAGAACTGTCTCCTTGGCAGCCTCAGAGCCCATCACCTAAGGTTTACATGACTTTTGTTCTTCCAAGGCGGTTAAGAAACAGCCTCTTCTGTACTCAGTGACAGAAGCATCCTAGCTGGACACCTTTTGTCTCACTACCCCAAAAGATCAGATCCCTTCTATGAACATGGAATCAAGCGTGACAATGGAGACCATGTCAGTTTGATTCACCAGAGTATGATTCCATAATTCCCTCAAATGCAGGACCAGAGTTTCTTTTTTACACTCATCAGGCTCTTGCACTTGTCAAAGGACACTGCCACCAGTGTGTGATCTACTGGCTCAAACAAAAAGAAGCAAAATATTGAGATTATGTAATTCATTTCACACTAGTCACTAAATATACCTTAAGGGGATGGGAAAATTTTGTGGAGCTGAAAGTGGGAGTCATTATATTTCCATTCAGATAAAGGAATTGTTTTTTAATTGCACTTTAACTTCATGGTTAAATTTTCTTGCATGAGAAATACTGCGGGGAGTCCCCTGCACTGACATTGAAAGATGCCCCATTCATTCATAGTCAAAACAGGATGATTCAACTTTGTGCGGTTTGAATGTCAGAACTCCCAGTGCAGATGAAACTCACTTTAGTAAGAGCTCTCTTCTCAGTAGAGCTTGTGTCACTAGCAGGAAAGAATAATTTTGGCTACACAAGTTGTATCTTCTCTACCAGAACTTTGCCACTATAAATAAACTGACCAGACCATTACAGTAAGAGTGTTCCTCAGTGAGGCATTCACTGAGAGCTTGGAGACAAAGAGGCTTACAAAACTAACCAGTGACCACCAACACAATGAGTCTCTTAATCCATCTGTTTTCTATATCCATCCATTACCTACATTAATTATATGATCCCTGATCTTGCAATTGAATACTAGAGGCAGAAAACACTGTGGAACAATTAAGTTTTATTTTCCCTTTTATTTGCCTGCCTATAATGAGTATAAATTCCTTTAAGTTTTAAGGAAATAGAGGTTGCACTTAGAATAGGATGCAAGTTTATGTAGTTGTGGGTTGAATGAGGCATGGTTTGGGGAGAAATCTGTCTTGTGAAGGACTGTTCTGAGGCAGGTTCTGGAATTTCCCACATTTAAGAAATGTCTTTGGATGAGATACAGTTTGGTCACACTTGCTTGGTATAATAGAGAGGGTTGTTCTGCTTCGTACAGACTTGTGTATAAACCCACGCTTACATACATTCCACAACTCAGTTTACCAAAATTTAACTGTGAGACACAACATTATCTATTTAAAAATTGGGAAACAATGTAGATAAAAACCCCATTCAGAACATGAACCTAAATTGCCACAGGGTCCTTTCTGCTCAGGAAAAACAGCACTTCTGGTAAACTGGAGCTGATGATTCAGCAATTGCCAGGGAAATGGCCTTTCAGCAGAGAAACCTGTGATGTGAAGGTCATTTTGAGCAGCATTGCCCATGAGTAGCAGTGACTGGTAATGGTCCCATGTTCTGTGTGTCTGTGAAACTGTCCAACAAGACCATTCAGCCTTCCTTAACCCAGAGGATGTTTTCTCATCTACAAGCTATCCCGAGCCCCTGGGGTAAGAGGGGAACTCTTTTCTACCCCATCTTTGAGGCCAGAATCTCTTTTTGGAAAGCTGCTTCCACCTGAAGATGAACTCTTCTACAGGCATCTCCCTGGAGGGATTCACAATTCCCTGTAGCTCATTTTTGTCCCAGCTCTATCCTGATTTGTCTGCAAATCAGACAAATCGGAGCTGTATAAAACCCATCCTGTTTTCTATTAGGTTATCAGAAAGCCATCTTCGGTAAATTAAAGGAAACCTTAGACTCATTCCTCTCTAGAAATTTGGCAATGTGCCTCACACCTTAAAATGACATGGATAAGATGCATTACAAAAGAGAAACACTGAAAGATATAAACTCCTGCCACCCTGCTGTTAATCAAGAGCAGGTAAAATTTCCATGTCTGACACTGACAGGTCTTTGGATACCTCCATGACAGAAGCAGTTTCACTTCTCTAGCTCTCAGGAAAATCCTTAAACCTATTCAGTTCAAGAAAACCAAGTCCTTAAAATCCATGCTTTAAAGCTCCACGTCTCATCTTTGACAGAAAGATATGTGGATGTGTCTTGGAAAGTAAATGCAGGAATCTGTGTAAGATTAGACTGAATATTAAAAAGAAACATGATCCCTGGCAAGAGGAGGGAGGCATACTTCATGAACTGGTTCATCAAGTGCAAGAACTTTTCCTTCCCTCTGAGACTTTCAGTAGAGTTGTTCATGCTGCTATACAGATGCTTTACAGCCTATGGAATAAAAAGTTGAGAAACATTGTCTATCCAGATTATGATATCACTTGCTGTCTGGGTACTGCTGAGGTCTGGGTCATTGCAATCATGAGTTCAAAACAAAGCCAGAAATCCCCCCCCCACATATTTGTATGATAGAGGCTGCTTGTCTGCCTGAATTCAGAGTACTTGTCCTGTCTGCTTATATTCCCTGTTCACTTTGGCAAAAAGCATTTCTTCTCAGTGCCTTAATCTGTTACAGACCACTGCTATGAGCTGCTGAGCACTGACTGCTTTACATTCCAACAGTCAGTTAAGAGAAAGACTAATCCATGTTCCTGCTTTGAAAGACATTCACTTTCCTGTTCTCTTCAAGATCCTTCACAAAGATGGTGAAAGATACAATGGTGACCAATCCCTTAAGGAATGGGTTCACCATTCTTACCATTTTTTACCTTATTTTTTACTGAAAGTACTTCCTTCTTTTGCATACACTGCAGTTATTTTCACAGTCTTAAGTTGTTCATAAATCACCTATATGTTGACAAGCTCTCCGGAAGCAGAAGCAGGTGTGCAACTCTCACTCAAGGTCTTATCTACCCTGCAGATCCTTTATCATGGCCAGCATACCAGTGGGTGACAAGACACTACATGTCCTTGGATCCAGGCTCACCTGTCAATTGCAGTACCTCTTTTTTGGCTCAGAAGGATACATCAGCTGTCAAGGCAGTACACTGGCAGATTGTAAAAGTGAATCGTCTTTATGACCTTACTTTAGCACAGAGCCTTATTTACCAAAAGATTCAGTAAAGTGCATACAGCTGCCTTGCAACTTGGCAGGCTGAAGTATTGCATTTCACAGTGTGCTCTGCACAGTCCTCTGTGCCCACAGACAGCCTGTGTTTCTGTATCTGATGAGTGTGAAGACAAGTTCAGAGAAAGCCTGAGTCTACTTTCTTATGGCTGAACTCACCAATCGCAATGCACAGCACCTCAGCAGAGTAATAGTTGCTGCCTCACTGCATACAGATTGCAGTCCCTGCCAGATGTTCGTTATAGTGCCTTGATAGATAATACATCAGATAAGGTTCATTTATGACAGGTTTACTGTGAACTTCATCAGCCCCAAATGCTACAGCTCTAACAAGGGAAATTAAGGTCCTGCTGCAATCTCATTCTCCCAGATCATTGTTAAAATGAAAGGGTGGACTGCTGCAGTTCAGTAGTGATTTCTGTCTGAACTTAAACATTGGTACTTGTCAACATGGTAATGTTGGGAAAAAAAGGATGGGCATCGCTGAAAGAAAAATATGGATGGAAGGAAAGAAAAATAGCAGATATAGAGGAGTAATTTGTCAGATGTAAAAATCAAAATGACTTTTCAAGGAATTTATGCCTACTCAAACAAGAATCTAGAAACAGACTGGAATGCAGCCCAGTATATAAATTCAATAACCAAAAAATAGACTCCATAGGGACCTCACAGAGTGCGTGTTAACCTCTGTTGCACCTGACTTTGTACTGTCTTCATCCTACATACAAGAATTGTCCCTTTCTGTCTTTCTCCTGTAGAGCTTAGTCTCATTGTATTCATGTCTCAGTGACTTTGAACCCAGTCCCATGGCAGGTAAAGTGTCTCCAAGAAAGTACTGCAAGCCCCTAAGTTTCTCAATAGCACCTTGGAACAAAGCTGAAAAACAATATCCCTTTCATACACACCTATGGGATCTAGTGGGAAAAAAACTAGTTACTCAAATTGAAAGGGGTTTAGTGCAGAGGGGTGATTCTTCACTACCTGAGCTGGTGGTCTCTAACACATCAGATGTGCTTGGCAAATTTGTCATATTCAAAGACTCCACAGTACACCTTATCCCCTTTGAATGGTGGTGAAACTGTAAGGGACTCAAATCATATTGCTCAATACCTCACACCAAAAGCTCCTTTTACTGAAATCATTTGTGTCAAACTCTTAAAATCTACAGGAGGGTAGGTTTGGCATGGTGGAGGTTAACAGACAGGCTGACTGCAGATAAACTTATTATCCACATCAATGTCCAGTCTTATATCAGAATCCTACTAAGCTCTTGGCCTTAAATGCTTCCTGTGTGATTTGAGTTGATTCTGTTTTTATCAGAATCAATCTGCTCATTACCAAAAGATCATCTCATTCAACTAAGTATATTAAGGACCAGACTCTTGGATGGTGTGAATTAATCTTCCTTCAAGCCAGCGGGACTGCAATTTTACACCCCTACAAAGTGAATATAAACTGCTACTAAGTCAGAATGTTTGCAATTTGCAGACTAATGGAAAACCAGGCCTAGTAGCTGTGTAATTTCTTCCACATTATCTCCCCATAATTGGTCATCTAGCCCAAGTAAAACCAGAAATGATCCAATGATTTGGAATTTGGCAGGACTGAAAGATTTGCTTTGTTACTGTTTGCAATGGCATCAAAAATTGGCTTTCCAAACATTCTGCAATATACCAGTCATCAGATAAGCTGTGGAGGAAGGAGAAGAGTTTGGAACTGTAAAAACATGTAATAATTTTCAAGGGGACAAATGAAACATTTTTCTTTGCTCAAGATTGTCTAGATGTAAGCAGGAATTACAACATTTTGTGGCGTGTTTTGCTGTTGGTGACTTCAATTTAAGTTGCTTACTAGGCTTGCAAACCTGGATGCAAAAATGACTGGGAGGGCAGCGATTCTTATCTTGTTACTGGGGTTACCCTGCATATTATTCTGCATACTGTAAAACAGAGCCTGGAGACAGAGTGTATGTGTTTCACCCGTGAGCTGACTTTTCCACACTTCTTTTATTGTTTTTTTCTTTTTCCTCTTCCTTTTGCCCCTCACTTTTTGTATGCAGAGGCTTTCTTTGAAGCCTCGGTATTAAAAAGCCCTATGCTTTCTTTGTACATACGGAGTCAAAGCTCAGATCCCTCTCCTTTTTATTGGCATTTTCTGCACACCCTCAGAGAGTGGGATGTTTTTGTCTGCCTTTGTTATCAAATCTCAGCAGCAAATGCACTGAGTGAAACTGGAGAGGAATTGAATCTCTTTGCATATGCACATGCCTCCACACACATGCAGCTCTAGACTGTAATCCTCAGCAGCCTGCTGGTAGACAGACAAGTTGCCACCAACTACAGTAGCCTTTATATGGTACTATGTAGTTCCATGCTTAGCAGTTACAGTATCACAGAATGTTAGGAGTTGGA
Source organism: Ceyx cyanopectus (assembly GCA_013401355.1). Classification (NCBI taxonomy): domain Eukaryota; kingdom Metazoa; phylum Chordata; class Aves; order Coraciiformes; family Alcedinidae; genus Ceyx; species Ceyx cyanopectus. The sequence goes on from VYZU01051145.1 coordinate 22,274, forward strand.
AGGGACCTAGAAGATCATCTAGGCCAACCCCGCTGCCAGAGCAGGATCACCTAGACCAAGTCACAAAGTATCTTCCCTGACCAGGAATCAAACCTCGGGCCGTGGCAGTGAGAGGGCCGAACTCTAACCACTAGACCACCATGTCTTCACTACCTTGACAATTTCAGGGCCTCATTCCCAAAAGAGTTTTCAGTGTGAAAGTCTGACTTCATTTTTTAAGGTCTCAACTCTCTTCTCATACTTTTAGTTTTTGGTAAATCTAGCCCTCATCCTCTATTAGCCAGGGCCATACTCTTGAACAGTATGACTGAAGAAACCACCCCCTGGGACCAAGAGGGGAGGGAAAGGAACCTCCAGAGGTGAATCAGTGAGATGTGCCCTATGCAACACACAGATCCACTTTCCAGCATTTGAACTTCATGAATGCAAATCTTAAAATATCTGTGATGGAAAGAGCATGTAAAACTGCTCTTGTTCTTTCTCCTTCTTTCCATCCACTTTATCCTGTCAGCACTGCATATATCAAACCAGAGCTCTGGGTTTTAACTAGGCTTTACTGTTTCATTCTGCTTCATGAATTTTTCAGTGTTTACACTTACGCTTAATATAATAAGATTGATAATGCAGCTGCCTGATAGATTCTCGTCCAGGCTTCTCGTCTGGAGGGATGTTTATTCTTTCTCCCTAATTTCTGTAATATCCAAAAGTTCATTTTCACCTTTTGCATCTTGATGCTGTTTTTCATCTTTCAGATATCCATCCCTTGAAATAACATGTTCAAGGTAACAACATTTACCCAGTGGATTTATATGACTGAGACTCAGAATGCTGCCTACACTGTTGCAGCCAGGTGCATTCTTTCCACACAGATATTTTGGTGGAGCAGGCAGAGGACCTTACCATAATGAGCTCTGGGAACCTCAGTGCCACTGAAGTGCACTGACTGTGTTGTTCCAACAGAGGGGGATGCGGGGAATGGTGTTATCCACATACCCAAAAATCTCACCAACTTCCTCTACAAAAAGATACCTAACAGTGGGGGAAAAAAAAAAAAAANAACAATATATAAAAGGGAATAAGACTTTTATGCTGCTTCTGTTGACTTTGCTGCCATGGGAAATCAATGAGACACACAGTTTAGTGGGATTGGAAAGAGGAACTAGATGTCACATAATCAAAGTGCAGAATAAGCAGCAGGAGGATGTTAGATGCAGTAATTTAGGGTTCAGTACCCTTTCAGTCCCATCCCCACTGACACCACCACAACTCTCCCATTTTCTTTCTTCCTCCTCTCCTTTTTCCCTTTCTTCCTATCTTTTTCAACTTTTCTTTGACAGTTCCCCCCTACAATATACATTAATAAACACTTTAAAAACAATCCTCCTTCCTTATCTTGCTCTCAGTAAAAACAAAAACAAAGAAAAAAACACAAACAAACAAAAAAAACCACCAAAAAACAACCAAAATCCAAACATCTATCCATGAAAGGATTTTCTCTACACAAGCTCCTCTCCCTTGGAGCAGGATGAAAGGAGAAAGATGTGACAGATGTTCACTGGTTTGGTTAATGCACTATTAGAAAGCACTCAGGCACTATGGTGATGAGGGCATTATAAAAGTCTGTGCGGAAGGGAACAGAAAAGACACATCACATGTAATATCATAAGCACAACCGGTGTGACTGCATAGAGCACGTTTGCTGTACCTCGTGCTAAAACATCTTGTCCGTTTGCCAAGCCGCACCGTTTGTCCTGACCCGCTGTTGACAGTGGGATGGAGAAACTCACAGGGTGAGTGCTCTTTCAGAGAATGTCTACTCTGTCTTGCATGTCCTAAAGCACTCAAGGGATTAAACAATAGGAATCACAGGCAGAATTAGCATTTTAATGGGGAACAATGAGTTTGAAAATTCCCATCATTTGGCGTTTGAGCGCCATCTAAAAAAACTGCAGGCGGAGGGGGACGGAGACAGGGAGCCGGAGAATGCGCTCTGACTAGACTTAGGAGAAATTCAGCCTGTGTTTTAATGAGGGATAGGCTGAAGAAAGTCAATGCAGCTGACCTTGCTGGAGACACATTTTCCGAACGCCAAATCCTGACATTTCAGACCTGCTTTCACACGTTCCATGAATAGATGTCATTACTCATTATCACATTTATCATTACAAGTCTAAAACAATGAGGTGTCAACGAGGAGAAGGATTAAAATAGGATTTAAAACTTCCCTGCCCAACTCCCCAGAAAGTACCTGGCATAGATTATGTGNAGAGAAAGAGAGATCAGTAAATAAATAACTGATTTACAACCCAGAAGATTGCATGCTTGGACTCTTTCAGCCTTGTGATCCAAAAGCAATAGTCAATGAAAATGACTGGCAGCAAAATTAAAACAATATATAAAAGGGAATAAGACTTTTATGCTGCTTCTGTTGACTTTGCTGCCATGGGAAATCAATGAGACACACAGTTTAGTGGGATTGGAAAGAGGAACTAGATGTCACATAATCAAAGTGCAGAATAAGCAGCAGGAGGATGTTAGATGCAGTAATTTAGGGTTCAGTACCCTTTCAGTCCCATCCCCACTGACACCACCACAACTCTCCCATTTTCTTTCTTCCTCCTCTCCTTTTTCCCTTTCTTCCTATCTTTTTCAACTTTTCTCTTTCTTTCTTTCTCTTCCTCTTCTTATTTCTCTTCCTCTTTCTCTTTCTTTCCAGATGGACTGAAGTGAGTCAGACATTGTTTAGATTGTAAGTAAAAACTTACAAGACAGAGCAATAAGAAATTGAAACTGTCCCCATATATATAGATATAGATATAGATAAAATTGAATTATTTTCTGAAAGCATTAGAGGTTTTGAAACTTGGCCTTATATAACTGGGAGGGAACCCCAAACATCCAAACATCAAAAATTTTGCATTATGGTCAAAGAGAATATTCCTGATGGTATCATTAGATCTCATTTCTTGTAATTTCTTACTGATTTGTGATCAAAGAATTCCTATCTGGTTCTTAAAAACACTAAAGACGCAAATCATAGCTCGTTGTTGAGATATTCTTAATAACTCATCTCTGAAACTCGCAAAAGTACCTGCACACTTGCCCAGGCCTCATTATCTTGGGACTCTCTTGCATGTCAGCATGACTACTCATTCGTCGACTGTTAAATATATGGTTCAGTGAAATTCTGCCCAATGGCCCTTTAAGTAAGGAGATTTCTGCATTATTTTTTTTTTTCAGTGAAGCTCATGACTCTTCCATGGTCACTATTCCTGTGAGCCATTCCAGCTACAAATAATATGGATGGAGCACTTGTATCTGAGATCCTTTCAGTCATTTATGGATCAAACACAGCACTTTTATTTCCTCACCAACACTACATCTCTTGCAGCATTACTCCTGGTGCCTGAGAACTGATTGTTTTAACTTTGCTGGGCCTAAAATCCATGGAGTTTTTTTCCCTTGACTTAGTCATTATCCCTTCAAAAAGTATGTTGTTCCTTTGTTTAAATGACCTGATAGAGACTAAGACTCTAAGAAAGTTGAACAATACTAAGCATGCTTTGACGATATCATTAAAGCCTTAATATTTTTTAAGGGAAGACAAGTGGAGATATTAATTTATTGACTGTAAAGAACCAGTAAAACATCCCAGATAAAGATTGGGAATTGTTGTGTATATCAGTCCTAGAACTGATAGGACACTGGATGGCCCCACAGTGTAGAACTGAAGAGCATGTTGTGGCCACTGACACCTGCACTACATGTCATGTGTTGCATGGTGTTACAAGGTTTGTCAATGGTAAGGCAAAACATGTTTTGAATCCTTTTCTAAAACAATCTCACAGCCACTGAACTCATATGCATCTTCCTCAAGCTGGGAATGATTGTTCTTCCTTTGGGTGAGAGAAGATGGTCCAGGAACTCATTGCAAACAACAAACAGTAAAAAACTAGTGCCTCGCCATGCTCCACGCCAGCAAAAGATGGAAGGAAATCAAACATAGACACAAAACTTGTTTTTATTTGGTTGCAAAGGAAATCCTGTGGCTCAGATGTGTAAGTCATCTCATGTTTTCATTCAGTTTCAGAGTTGGAAGGTTTTATTTTAATTCTTCAAAAATTCTGGTGGGTTGTGTATCATTAATGGCGTCAGATGACTTTGCTTCTCAGTGTCATGCCTGTGACAGGGACTGAATTAAAGAACTTGGGAAAACTGCAGGCAAAATCTTTGGCAATGCTCAGATAAGTACGGATGTGTACATAAACACTTTGTGTCCTTGCTTTTTAAAGAAAAAAAAAATACCCTGATTAAAAGAGGCAAGAGTTTTAACTCCAAATTTTATCTCTGTATTTATTCTTGTCACAATGAGCTTGTAAAAGCAGCTTAAGATGTGATTTTAAAGATTGTATCTGAGTGCTGATATTTTCTAATATGTTTGAGGATAATTGAAGCTGTCACCTATTATTATTAATCACACCCTTGGGTAAATGTTTTGACAATACAATTGCAGGGCCAATTAAAAAACAGAAAAACCTGCAACTCTGACACCTTCCTGTCGCTGCTGTTAATGATGCCATCACTGTTAATCTAGTCATTTGGGTCTCCAAATATTTACAGTGTTTGCTTAAGACTCTGCAACAAGAAAGCTTGCTCTCCTACTGGGGTGGAAATGTTGAAAAGAAAATATTTAAAGCTGTCTTGATGTATAAAGCTCTGCTATTGGATTTTTGAAAGTTTCGCATGCTGGTAGCATATTTTCCAGTTTTGGTTTCTTGTGGAAGAGAAATAAACTTTTTCTCAATGTTCAGAGTTTTTACACCCTGGCTTAATATCTCCTTTGTTTTCAAAATTTTGCCTTATTTTTAAAGAAAGGTCAGTTGTATGAATAAATTTATACTCTCTGGAAGACTGCTTAGAATAAAACTATTCCAGTTAGGAAG